>CM070819.1:53212258-53229758 GCA_036326025.1 Chrosomus eos
TGTGACAGATAACACATTTATGTTCTGATCCGTGATTTTTAATGTTTCTAAAGATTAAAATGTCCAGTTTTCTTGTCGTGATTGAACGTTATTTATTTAACGTTAAAAGGTTTCGATACAACGTTCTCCTAACCGATTTTTTACTCACAATATTCTTTGAATGTTTACTTGTAATATTCCGAGAAAGTTAACATTGATAACGTTGTATGACATTATATCGATGTTCTAAAAATGTTGTTCGCAGAACGTTATTAGAACGTTATATGTATGTTATTAGAACGTTTTATCTTAACATGTAACTTACATGCAGAACATTAGTGAGGGCTGTGGGAATGTTCCCTGTTAGGTGGTGTGACAGATGTGTGTGTGTGTGTGTGTGTGTGTGTGTGTGTGTGTGTGTGTCTCGTTCCAGCTTTGGATGTTTAGAAGGAGCAAAACACTTTTAGCCCTGGACTCATAAATGATACTCATAAAAAGATGCATCTGAAATCATTTATACAGGCACTGCAACAAGTAAAACATGCATATGAAATCATTCTTTCCGACTGAAACAATAGAAATGCATGATATTTTCTTCCTGGACTGACAGATGTTCTGTGTTCTTCTCAGTGTGACTGTTGGCATGTGGTTTGACTGATGTAAACATGATAAACCCCGAGAAGAAGATTTCTGTTTGACTATGACATTTGAAATTGTACGTTTTGTATTGCATAAGTATTGAATCCCATTTCTGCCACATAGAGAACAAAACATGCTTTTGTAAATCTTATTTATGACATTAAAACGGGACATTATGGCATACTTAGTCATATTTATGAGATGAAAAGTCATAATTATGACATAAAAAAGTCACAATTATCAGATATAAAGTCAAATGACAGTTATATTTATGAGATGAATTAAGACATAAGAAGTCTAAATTATGACTTCATTTGTATAATTTTGACTTTTATGTCATAATTGTGACTTTAGCCTATCTCATAAATATGACTTCATTTTGGCTTTTTATGATGTTATTTATCAAAGCCGATTTACCTTGTGTGGCGGAAATGGGATTTCATACCAAAGCATTGTGTGTGTGTGTGTTTATGTGTGTGTGTGTGTGGGGGGGGGGGGGGGTATTTGTGCATTGTTTTTGTGTGTTGTTGTTGTTGTTCTCTTCCTTCATCTCTGTTGTTTCAGCACACACATGTATGAAGTGAATGTGTGAGAGCTGCTGTCATTGAGTTGTTTTTGACTCAGATTAAAGCAGAACACACACACCACACACACACACACACACACACACAGTCTAATCTAATCTCTGTACGGCACAGTAAACGCGCCGCTCCGCCAGGACACGTGTTTGTCTCCGAGCGTCGAGCTCTTCTCTTCTCTGCACACATTCATACGAGACTTAATTATCACTCGCAAGACAAACATCCGTTCTTCAACATAAGCAATGAACAGAAAAGTTGACCATGCACAGTTTCTGCCCAAATATAATGCAAATGCTGCCATTAAAAAGAGAAATTATTATTTTTAACACACCCTACCGTGGTAATACATGGTCCTTTGCTCAAATCTTTATCTAAAGTCTAACTTTATCCGCTTACATACAATGCACTTGATGTATATACATAGCAAATTTCAACTGCTTGATTGTTTATATTATAGCAGAACTTTAATCTGCTAAATGCGTAGGTCTGGGCAAAAAAGAAAAAAAATCGATTTTTTGATTAATCGTTTTTAAAAATGTGGTCGATTCAAAATCGATTTTTTCCATATTAAGGGTTCGAATTTCGGTGTGGATATTGTGCACAGTTTTATTTATTCCAGCAGGTCTCCCATTTATATTGATACCCAGCCCTATTTGAATTAATATTATTTTTCTGACCCCATTGGCAGATAATTTTGCTTTTTTTAAGCATCAACTCACTTAATTTTGATTAATTCACCTGGATAAAAGGACATAATATCTCATGTAATTTTACTCATCTAGTAAATGCATCTTGATTTTAGTATTTTTATATATTTGGACTGGAAACAAGATAAAAATACTAAGTAAGAAAAGCATTTTTTGCAGTGTGAGGACAAAACAAATCCCAAACATAACGTCTCAGGTTACTATTGTAACCATAGTTCCCTGAGAAACAGGGAACGAGACGATGCGTCGAACGACACGGTGGGAACGCCTCTTGCGTGATTGCGTCTGAAGCATCTATGCCAACTAGTCCAATGGAATGAGAGAATGAGCGTCACGGGCGGGTGACGTCATGAACCAGGAAAGGATAAGAGCACTTCCGCTGCTCGCCGGCATTTAGCTTCGACAGTTGCCGAAGCAAGCCGATCGCAGGGACGCAGGAAGTATGGCAGGGGGACGCATCGTCTCGTTCCCTGTTTCTCAGGGAACTATGGTTACAATAGTAACCTGAGACGTTCCCTTTATCGAAAAAGGGAACTTCGAGATGCGTCGAACGACACGGTGGGAACGAGAATACCCAACCCGCCATAATTACAAGTACCTGAGTGTCAGTCTGTTGATCTAAGCACTCAGCACCTGAGAACCTGGGGCAGCATCCAGGTCCAAACTGTAAAATCTCACGAATGTGAGCGGAGAGGACCAGCCCGCCGCATCACAAACATCTTGAAGAGATACCCCCTGCAATATGGCTTTAGAAGCCGCCATACTCCTGGTCGAGTGAGCTCGGACCACCAAAGGACAAGGCTGGCACTAGTACTCGTATGCCAGTGAAATAGCCTCGACTATCCACTTACTGACTGTCTGTTTGGAAGCAGGAAGACCTTTCTTAGGTGATCCAAAGCAAATCAGTAATTGGTCGGACTTCCTGATTGAGGATGTCCGACGTACATACGCGTCCAATGCTCGCACTGGACACAAGAGGTGCAGTCTTTCCTGGTCCGCAGTTGCAAAAGGAGGACAGAAAGCCTGCAGCACAATAGGCCTCGGAGTCAAGGTTGGAACCTTAGGGACGTATCCCTGTTTTGGATATAGGAACGCCTTGACCATCCCCGGTGCAAATTCAAGGCAGGTGGGGGAGACCGAAAGAGCCTGAAGGTCACCAACTCTCTTTAGGGACGAAATAGCTAGCAGAAAGAAGTCTTGAAAGTAAGGAACTTTTCTGAGACCGAATCTAAGGGCTCGAATGGAGCCCTAGACAGGCCTACTAGAACTACAGTCAAATCCCAAGCTGGCACCTTAGTGCGAATTGCAGGCCTCAGCCTCAAAGTGCCACGAAGGAAACGTGTAATCAGGGGGTCTCGACCCAAAGATATACCTCCCACCATGGTATGGTAAGCCGCAATGGCTGCCACGTAAACTTTTAGTGTGGAAGGACATAGACCTGACACAAAGCGCTCCTGCAGGAACTCGATTACTGTGTTGACAGAACAATTAACCGGATCCCACTGATGTCGGTGACACCATAAGGAGAAAACTCTCCATTTAAGCGCATACAGTTTCCTCGTAGCTGGAGCTCTGGAGCTTAGGATGGTCTCAACAGCCTCAGCTGAAAGACCACTATCTATAAGTTGGGCCCCCTCAGAGGCCAAACCCGAAGATTCCACATGTCTGGTCGAGGGTGAAATATTGTGCCCCCGGCCTGAGACAGAAGGTCCCTCCTCAAAGGGATCTCCAATGGAGGCCCGTCTAGCAGAAGGATCAGGTCCGCAAACCAGATCCGACTTGGCCAGCGTGGTGCTACTAGCAGTAGGCTTATTCCATACCGACGGACCCTCTCCAGAACTCCTGGGAGCAGAGCAACAGGGGGAAAGGCGTACAGACGTAGCCTCGGCCACGTCTGCACCATGGCGTCCAGCCCCAGGGGGGCTGGGTGCGTCAGAGAATACCAGAGAGGACAGTGCGTCGTGTTCTGAGACGCGAACAGATCCACCTCTGCCTGACCATATGCCTCCCAGATTTTCTCCACCGCCTCGGGGTGGAGTCTCCAATCCCCTGGCCTCAGCTCCTGCCTCGACAGGATGTCTGCTCCTATATTCTGGTCCCCAGGAATATACACTGCCCTCAGAGAGAGTACCTTCCCCAGAGACCACAGGAGGATCTGGTGCGCCAGTTTGCAAAGCGGACGCGAGCGCAGACCCCCCTGGCGGTTCAGATAAGAGACCACTGATGTGTTGTCTGTTCGAACGAGCACATGATGGCCTCTTAGGTCCGGAAGGAAATGTCTCAACGCATTGGAGACGGCCATCATCTCCAGGCAATTTATGTGCCAAGAAAGATGATGGCTTTTCCACAGACCCTGAACCGAGCGGCCTTCCATTACCGCTCCCCAGCCGGTGAGAGAAGCATCTGTCGAGATCACTACTCGATGGCAAAGAGCTCCCAACACCGGACCCTGGGTTAAGAACCAGAATTTACATATAACTAAGGCACGAAAGCATCGCCGCGTGCCTTGATATGCAAAGTGGGTTTCCCCTCGGGGAGAACCTTCTGGTCCTGAGCCAGCACTGTAAAGGTCTCATGTACAGCATGCCAAAAGGAATTCCGTTGGACGCTGCTGCCAGTAGACCCAACAGTCTCTCGAACTGTTTTACAGTGCGTGACTGGCCTAGCCTCAGCTCTTCTGTGGCTGTTAGGATAATAAATCCCATACCACACCAAGGAAAGTGGTTCTCTGTACTGGAGAAAGTACACTCTTCTTGGCATTGAGCCTCAACCCCAACATCTCTATATGAGCGAGAACGACACCTCAGTGCCGAACCGCCAACTGCTCTGATTCCGCTAGAATCAGCCAGTCGATATAATTCAGAATGCGTATGCCCTGAAGCCTGAGAGGGGCTAAAGCTGCATCCATGCATTTCGTGAACGTGCGGGGTGACAAAGCTAGGCCGAAAGGAAGAACCCGATATTGGTATTCTTTGCCCCTGAAAGAAAACCTCAGGAACTTCCTGTGTTGAGGGAGGATGGAGATATGGAAGTATGCATCCTTTAGATCTATCGTGACGAACCAGTCCTCGGATCTGATTTGGGTCACGATCTGTTTGAGGGTCAGCTAACTTGAACTTTAGTTTCTGAACTGACCGAATAAACAGGCGAAGATCTAAAAGGGACGCAACCCTCCATCCTTTTTTGGAACAATGAAATAATGGCTGTAAAAACCCGACTCTCTGACGGGTGAGTACACCTGTTCTATAGCTTCTTTGCTAACAGGGCCTTTACTTCTTGTCCCATTACCAGAGCCTGCTCGGGATGCACCACTGTGGGCAACACCCCGCTGTAATGAGGAGGACGAGAGCCATAACTGGATTCTGTATCCCTTCTCTACAAACTGCAGGACCCAATGAGAAATATTCGGCAGAAGCATCCACGCTGCCAGAAAATTTACTAAGGGAACCAGCCCCTCGAGGCTGGTCTCTGGTGTTACTGAGGGAGCCAAATCTGGAGCCTGAAACATAATGGCAGGAACTACCTGACCTGACTACTCAAAAGCCCCCCTCAGAGGGCGCGAAACCAATGCTGTACCGCAGCATAGCATCAGCGACTCGCTGGAGACCGCTGCGCCCTGAAGCACCGGAGGTGGCAGGGTTGGCAGGAGGGTCTCGTGAGGACCCCGAAATGGAACGGGCACCGTGAAATGAGGTGTACACCACTCTACTTCGGTCGGGGCTGTCCTCACAGGCCTGATGCCTAAGCATCAGGACCTTTTTTTTTTTTTTTTTGAACCGAAGCTTTCTTCGCCTGAAGAACGGTCCTCAGATCCGGCTTAGGCTTAGGCGACTTCGGTTGAGAGGGTTGCGTCTGTCTCCAGTATCTACATGGAGGAACACGAGACGCAGCACTCTCTTTCTGTGCACATAATATGATGAACTCGACGGCTGGGGCTGCTCACGCCCAGCAGCCCCAGGGGGCTGGACACAGCGAGGGAGAAACCTTATTATATATATTTTTTTTAATATATATATATATCTTTTATCACCTAACAACGACCGCATGGAATGCGTCGCCGAAGAGACCCTAAGGCTCAAATTTCGCTATATCCAGAACCCCAGCAGATCGGCCTGATAAGCCTGGAGCATTATAATATAGATTTCTATAAACATTCTCCAGCTGACCTGCTGCCGTATAAGCTTTACCCATAAAACCAAAGTAGTTCTGCTTAAACCTACGCGCTGCCTCGGCAAACGCGAGATCCCAGCCACAGAATCTTATTTTTGCAAAATACACTCGAAATCTAAGCGGTGCCTCGGCAAACGCGAGATCCGAGCTAGATTCTGATTACAACATTAAACCTACACGCTGCCTCGGCAAACGCGAGATTCTTTAGTATAGGCTTATGAGCAAAGCAGAGACTTAAATGATGATACTGGACCAGGTGAAAAAATAGCATTTTCCTATTTTTATTTCTGTTCAGCCTGGGGCATCATATCATAACCGTAATCTTTCAACCCTCTAATCTTGAATAAACATTTAACACGAGGGCTGAAAGTAGTGATAAATACGGTTTATTCCATAATTTAAATATTCAGTGTGTAAATCAGGGAAAAAATGGAAGCCTCGTGGTGGAGATATTGTGATAGAAATAAGAAAACGCTCGTCAAGTTTCTTAGGACGAGCGTTCCTTTTTCTCAGCTGGCCATTAAATATTTAATTTACTAACAGCACGGGACAAAACCTCCACCAGTTCATCATATACTGGAAAAATAGATGGCGAATCTAATTCAACAGTGTGTGTGCTTGCTTTCACTTTCAATATTCTCAACACAAACCTCCTCGGAGGAAGAAATGAAGGAAAAAAGGGCTCTCTCTCCCCGAGCGGAAGAAACCGCAGAGCGTGCTTCCAACACCGGGGAGATAGAGCTGGATCTTCCGGGCAAGGAAGAAGAAAAGGCCCTCGGACCGTTCTCCCACCCCTCCAAAAGATCCTTTTGCGATCCCCAGGAATGCATTCTCCGCGCCGCCTCGGCAAACGCGGGTCCTGCATCCCGTGAGAATCGCGAGCCTGCCACTATCATACAGAGTGACAGGCGAGAGCAGAGCATGCTAATCTGGTAGTTTCACTTTCACAATGTTAGCACTCAGCATGCTCTTACTCTCAAACAAAATGCCACAAAGCTGTGTGTGTCCCCACCCGTTTAAATAAACGCGGGCAGGGAGGAACACACTGTTTGTACATTTGTTTCGCCATAACGTTTCCGACAATATTGTAACAGACAACAATAAATAGACAGAGACAGTTTGACACAGATCGCTTGCTGAGGCAACAGAAGCTAAATGCCGGCGAGCAGCGGAAGTGCTCTTATCCTTTCCTGGTTCATGACGTCACCCGCCCGTGACGCTCATTCTCTCATTCCATTGGACTAGTTGGCATAGATGCTTCAGACGCAATCACGCAAGAGGCGTTCCCACCGTGTCGTTCGACGCATCTCGAAGTTCCCTTTTTCGATAAAGGGAACTATATTATTATTGCAAAACTCTAATCTGCTAAATGCGAACATCACATAAATACACATCAATAAATACACATGAATTGGACTTGAATTTGAGAACAGAACAAATCCATGTTGTCTTGAAGAAACGCAGTCCTGATTGCGAGTGTTGTTTCCTCACATCTTCACGTCTCTGTGTGGCGGTTTGGTATTTTTAACCCGATTGCTTCAGGAGCTGCGCATGTTTTGGAGAAGTAGTGACAGTCGCCGGCTTCACGCTCCTTCAGACAGCGAGGGGAAACCCAGCGTGGTCTCTGAGTGAGATCTTGTCTGTGGTGGATGGGGCGGCACACCCTGTTTTACAGAAAGTCTCGTGTCCAGTTGATTGGTCAGATACGCAGTAGCTAACGTCTCTCTGCTAGTCAAGTTGTGCTTACACTAATGAGTGCGTATGTAATGGCTGGAGATATTTCATCAGATCTGTGAGAGCATCGGATGTTTCATATCTGGATGATTGGCCAAAACTAATACTTGCCTAATATGTTGCAGGATCACACACAAAAAAAGCGACTTTTTGTTTTGATTTGATTTTGCGTTGTTTTCGGAATCACAGAAAACTGGAGGGATGTTGATAAATAGTTTTTCCAGTTTTAAAGGATTAGCCTAGTTCACTTTTTAAAAACTTTTGCTGATAATTTACTCTCCCCCATGTCATCCAAGATGTCCATGTCTTTCTTTCTTCAGTGGAAAAGAAATGAAGGTTTTTGATGAAAACATTCCAGGATTTTTCTTCATATAATGGACTTCAATGGGACCCAAACGGTTGAAGGTCCAAATGACAGTTTCACTGCAGCTTCAAAGGGCTTTAAACGACACCAGACGATGAATAAGGGTCTTATCTAGCCAAACCATCGCTCATTTCTAAAATAAATAAAGTTTAAGTTTTATAAGCACAAATGCTCGCCTTGCTCTGTTCTGTGATGCACGTTCATGCATTCAATCCTGACATGAACATCTTGGATGACGTGGAGGAGAGTAAATTATCAGGAGATTTTAATTCTGAAGTAAACTACTCATTTAAATGCCTTGAATCCTGGTGTCTCTTGTGCACAGGGGCATTATGGGTGTTTTTCGGAGCGCTGCTGATAATAATTGTGTCACAGGTCAGTAGACTGAGATCTGGATGTGTCGACGGAAGGAACCGGAATCTCCCTGTTCATTCGGGAACATATATGGAGTTCTGCTCCGGGTTTCCCGGCGGATCTCGTGTCTAGAGGAAACGGCGAGGGCTTTTAGGGGTCAGGAAACGGTTTCACATCACTTCCTGATTTGGCTGGATGATCTGCAGAGCTGCTTGTTTTTTCCATATTCCTGGGAAGCAGCGGGATAATGCAAACCAGATGGAAGTTCACTTTGACTGTCAGTGGAGAATCATGAATTTCCTTCTTTCACTCACATTTCAAATCAACACTGACTCTGTTTACTCTCTAAATTCATGATCAGGGTTTGAAATTAACATTTGTTAAAGGATAATTCGGGTATGTTCTAGTGTGTTTTGGATGAACTAGAGTGGTGGACACAGAAATGTTGACGATGTCTCGACTTTTTGACTCTTTTAGAATCGCCTCTGAGCGCTTCAGAGTGGCTGTCTATGGGCATGCACAAACATGTCCTTAAAACGACCCAACGTTCGTTTTCAAAACTGTGACACTCACCGAGTGGTTAGTGGTATATCGAGTCAGACGCTTCTGGAACAAGGGAACTGATTGGATGGTTGTGGTTTGCTATTGGCTGATCTCATGTGAGTGACAGGTTATAGCCCCGCCCACATCATCAGAGAAGAGACGCTGCAAGAGGAACTTATTCTGATTCAACATTATGAGGAACATTAATTTAACACACTAATAATGATGTGGACCTATAAATCATTTAGAATACAATATTCCAGACGAATTAGTGGTTTTGACTCGGCTCATAGGGGAAGTGATGTCACAGACGGTAATTATGACTCACGGATTGATCTTGTATTCCAGGAATACCGCTGAAGAATGGTTTTGAAGTATTTAGGAAAACTCAAAGTGTGACGAGTTTAATAACTGAGCTGGTTTCCCGTCTTTGTGTCATGCTAATCTGCCAGACGTTTATCAGTGTGTTCATGTAAACCTCAACACACGTTTCCTGTTGACATAATCAAGCGCTCTCGTTGGACTATCTGCTTCTGTTGATGGTGTGTTCCCGCTTAGCCCTGTAATATCCGCATATTTCCACCTGCCTCCTCGTGAGTCTCTGTCCTTGTTTCCACCTTCCACACACTCATGCGGGGCAAACAGACGCGTGTCCTTCAGAAGTTAACAGAGCATATCCAATATATAACTCTCATATTGCCGGATTTATGGACCAGCAAAGGCATAATGGCCAGACTAGGGTCAGTTAGCTGACACACTGGAATGTGCAGAGCGAGTTGTCTGAAAAATAAATTGACTAGGCCTAGTTGTTGTTTTTTAACAATTAAAAAAAAATGTTTGTCCCAATTATTTTGAATAATATAATATTAACCCTTAAATGCATCAATGTTTCGTCAAGCATTGTTATAGCTTAGGTACATATTCAGATCTTTAGCGACCTGGATCTAGGCTGTAGCCTCTTTAATATTATATTGTATAATATGATAGAACACATGGGGGGATATATAACTGCCGTAGTAGTATAAAACTATCTTGATAATTTAATAACACAGCAGATCAACCCAATGAGCATGAGAAAATACTATTTTAGTCTTTTTTACTTCAGAATTTCACGTTTAATACAAAGTGTTGCTTGCAATTTCTTTGTAATTATTTGTGAAATTTACTAGCAATTTCTGAGTGAAAATTGTTTCAAAGTAAAAAATTTCGGTGTTTTCTCAGAATTTATTTTATATTAAATTATTTTTATTAGTCTGATCAAATGTGTAAATATTTTTATGAACATTTCACTCAGCTTGTGTTTATTTCTGTAATGCTGGGAAGCTGGAGGTTAAATCTGTTTTTTTAACTAAACTGGCAGTTAGTCTTTAATTTCAGCAATATCATTCATGTTCACCATGTAACTGCACTGTATCAGTTAGTATCTTGCAGGATGATTGTAAACTTGAATGACTATCTCTAATCTGAACAGTCATTTTAATAAAGTTGCCCTATTGGAAGGGACAGTACTCTCTCACTAGTCTGAGTTAACAGTTAACCTCTGCTGCTTAAACCGCTCTCACTAGTCTGGTTACATTAACCTCTGCTGGTTACACCGCTCTCACTAGTCTGAGTTAACCAGTTAACCTCTGCTGGTTACACCGCTCTCACTAGTCTGATGTCAGTTAACCAGTTAACCTCTGCTGCTTAAACCGCTCTCACTAGTCTGAGTTAACCAGTTAACCTCTGCTGGTTACACCGCTCTCACTAGTCTGAGTTACCATTACCCTCGTTGTTAAACCGCTCTCACTGTCTGAGTTAACAGTTAACTCGCTGTAACGCTCTCACTATCTGAGTTAAAGTCCCTGCTGTTAACGCTCTCAAGTCGATGATCACAGTTAACCAGTTAACCCCTGCTGGTTAAACCGCTCTCACTATCGATGATCACATAACCATTAACCTCTGCGGTAAACGCTCTCACTATCTGAGTTACAGTTAACCTCGCTGGTAACCTCTCACAGTCTGATGACACAGTTAACCATAACCTCTGCTGGTTAAACCGCTCTCACTAGTCTGAGTTAACCAGTTAACCTCTGCTGGTTAAACCGCTCTCACTAGTCTGATGATCACAGTTAACCAGTTAACCCCTGCTGGTTACACCGCTCTCACTAGTCTGAGTTAACCAGTTAACCCCTGCTGGTTAAACCGCTCTCACTAGTCTGATGATCACAGTTAACCAGTTAACCTCTGCTGGTTAAACCCGTCTCACTACTGAGTTAACCGTAACTTGCTGTACCGTCTACTAGTTGATACCAGTTAACCCTGCTGGTTAAACCCTCTCACTAGTCTGATGATCACATTAACCAGTTAACCTCTGCTGGTTACACCGCTCTCACTAGTCTAGTTAAGTTAACCAGTTAACCCTGCTGGTTACACCGCTCTCACTAGTCTGAGTTAACCAGTTAACCTCTGCTGGTTACAACCACTCTCACTAGTCTGAGTTAACCAGTTACCCTCTGTTGGTTAAACCGCTCTCACTAGTCTGAGTTAACCAGTTACCCTCTGCTGGTTACAACCGCTCTCACTAGTCTGAGATGTTAACCAGTTAACCTCTGCTGGTTAAACCGCTCTCACTAGTCTGAAGTTAACCAGTTAACCTCTGCTGGTTACAACCGCTCTCACTAGTCTGAGTTAACCAGTTAACCCTCTGTTGGTTAAACCGCTCTCACTAGTCTGAGATATTAACCAGTTAACCCTGCTGGTTACACCGCTCTCACTAGTCTGAGTTAACCAGTTACCCCTGCTGGTTAAACCGCTCTCACTAGTCTGATGATCACAGTTAACCAGTTAACCCCTGCTGGTTAAACCGCTCTCACTAGTCTGATGATCACAGTTAACCAGTTAACCTCTGCTGGTTAAACCGCTCTCACTAGTCTGAGTTAACCAGTTAACCTCTGCTGGTTACACCGCTCTCACTAGTCTGAGTTAACCAGTATTACCCCTGTTGGTTAAACCGCTCTCACTAGTCTGATTAACCAGTTAACCTCTGCTGGTTACAACCGCTCTCACTAGTCTGAGTTAACCAGTTACCCTGCTGGTTAAACCGCTCTCACTAGTCTGATGATCACAGTTAACCAGTTACCCCTGCTGGTTAAACCGCTCTCACTAGTCTCGAGATCACCAGTTAACCAGTTACCTGCTGGTTAAACCGCTCTCACTAGTCTGAGTTAACCAGTTAACCTCTGCTGGTTAACCGCTCTCACTAGTCTGATGATCACAGTTAACCAGTTAACCCCTGCTGGTTACAACCCTCTCACTAGTCTGAGTTAACCGTTAACCCTGCTGGTTAAACCGCTCTCACTAGTCTGATGAACACAGTTAACCAGTTAACCCCTGCTGGTATACACCGCTCTCACTAGTCTGATGATCACAGTTAACCAGTTAACCTCTGCTGGTTAAACCACTCTCACTAGTCTGAGTTAACCGGTTAACCTCTGCTGGTTACACCGCTCTCACTAGTCTGAGTTAACCAGTTAACCCCTGCTGGTTACACCGCTCTCACTAGTCTGATGATCACAGTTAACCAGTTAACCTCTGCTGGTTACACCGCTCTCACTAGTCTGAGTTAACCGGTTAACCTCTGCTGGTTACACCGCTCTCACTAGTCTGAGTTAACCAGTTAACCTCTGCTGGTTACACCAGTCTCACTAGTCTGAGTTAACCAGTTAACCTCTGCTGGTTACACCAGTCTCACTAGTCTGATGATCACAGTTAACCAGTTAACCTCTGCTGGTTAATACTGTAACTACATCATTCTACTTTCTTTCTTTACAGTAAAGTGATTAGTTGTTGTTTGGAGGCTCTTCAACTGTGAAATAGACTTTATTCTGCTGTTTTTTATGTCAGTATAGTTGCTAGTGAATCGTTTGAAATTGTATTTTTCATTTTTCAGAATTTCTTGTGAAAACAAACTTACTGGAAACATGTCAACATTTCATTGACAAATCTTCTAATGCATAAATGTGAATGTGAAATATAAATCAGTCCTGAGTGTTCTGGTTTCACTCTCATGCCTGAAAAGAAAATGCCATTTGAAACTCTACACCCACTTCCTGTTTTGATGCACGGGGTTGTTGACCGTGAAAGGGTGTAGCATGCAATCTAACTCCAGCGACTCTCAGACGCTCGTTTTTAAATATCACAGCGTTTGACAAACCTGTTTGAAAACAGTCATTATTTCTGGAACAGAAAACACACACTGGCAATGTGACCTTGTCTTAAAGTCAGCATTAAAGTGAAGTTGTGCTAGTTTTTTGTTCCATGTTGTGTCGTATATCGAGTGAAACGCTTCTGGAACACATGTGGGCGGGCTTGATTGTGTCTGTGGGGAATTGATTGGATGGCTGTGGTTTGCTATTGGCTGATCTCATGTGAGTGACAGGTTATAGCCCCGCCCACATCATCAGAGAAGAGATTGATTGGATGGGGGAAAAAATAGGAATTGTTTGTTTCATGGTGACTTTAAAGACGCTTTCCTATTACAGGTTAATTGGTGAAATTGAGTTTATGAAAAACAGTTTATGCTTTAGCCATTTATGACTTTACTGCGATAAGGTAAAACAGGTTAAATCATTTACATGACCACACATTGTCGACTTATTATGCATAATCGGGTTAAGAATGTGCATGTATTGTCTTGTAAAAACGAAACATGGGATTGTTGCACAAAAGCCCAGTATGTGTCTGAACATGTGTCTGTCGTGTCCCTCGAACGCTCATGTTTAGAGACGCTAAACTACATCTTGAATGCAGTCGGAATTCCTTTCCTACGATCTCATTTCCTCTCTCTCTCTCTCTCTCTCTCTCTCTCTCTCTCTCTGTATCTCTCTTCCCCTCTCTGTATCTCTCTCTCTCTCTCTCTCTGTCTCTCTCTCTCTCTCTCTCTCTCTCTCTCTCTCTCTCTCTCTCTCTCTCTCTCTCTCTCTCTCTCTCCTCCTCTCTCTCTCTCTCTCTCTCACTTCTTCTCTCTCTCTCTCTCTCTCTCTCACTATCTCTGTCTGTCTTTATCTGTGTGTGTGTACATAGAGTTTCAGGGTTTGTGTCTGTTATTGGAGCCGTTTGTCCAGTAACTGTAAATGGTCAAAGTGTGTGTGTGTGTGTGTGTGTGTGTGTGTGTGTGTGTGTGGTGTGTGTGTGTGTGTGTGTGTGTGTGGGGTGTGTGTGTGTGTCTGCACGACACCTACAGTGAACCTAGTTTACATGATACACCACTAGATCTGCTAGACCAGGGATTCACAAATTTTTTTTATCAACCGAACCATTTGAACTAAAATATTACATCTAGAAGTTTTAAGTTTAAAAATAATGAATTTTCATAAATGTAATTTTTTTTATATTTTACAGAAAAAAATATCGCAATAGTAATATTTCTTATTTTAAGTAGGAATAATATTAATAATAATAATTATTGGAAATTATTAATGAATTAAATATTATTGTTATTTGAAGCGCAATCTCAATATTATTCATCAAATTGCCAATTCGATTTTTCCGCTAAATCGTGCAGCCCTGCCTATTCTTCATCCATAACTCTATTCGTTTCCCAGCACACACCTCTAAATATCCCTGTATGATTAGTATCATCATCTCTCTCTCTCTCTCCTCTCTCTCTCTCTCACTCTCTCTCTCTCCCTCTCTCTCCCCTCTCTCTCTCTCTCTCCTCTCTCTCTCTCTCTCTCTCTCTCTCTCTCTCTCTCCTCTCCTCTCCTCTCTCTCTCTCTCTCTCTCCTCTCGTCTTCTCTCTCTCTCCTCTCTCCGGCGTCCTCATTTCCTGTGACTGTGATTGCTCTTCACCACCTACTCACTGTTTGTGTTGTGAGGTGTGTGTGTGTGTGTGTGTGTGTGTGTGTGTGTGTGTGTGTGTGTGTGTGGTGTGTGTGTGTGTGTGTGTGTGTGTGTGTGTGTGTTGTGTGTCAGCGAGTTCATGAGCTTCTTTATGCATGTCAGTAATGTGTCTGTGAAGGAAAATGGAGCCTCGGACATTCAAATAAACCATGAACACATGATCATTAGCTGTTATCCAATCAGAGTCTAGAGCTGGAAAATCAACGTGAGAAATGATTGAGTTCATATTGATATTATAGTGTGTGTGTGTGTGTGTGTGTGTGTGTGTGTGTGTGTGTGTGTGTGTGTGTGTGTGTGTGTGTGTGTGTGTGTGTGTGTATCTGAGGGATGCAGATGTAGAAAGAGTTGCCCGTATGATGACGAGGTTATTTTTGTCTCTGAAACACAAATTTCACACTTATTTACAATGTCAGCTGAGGTCCGAAACAGGAAACAGTTCCTGCAGTGAGTCTGTCACCATGGCAAGTAGCATGCGTTTACACACACTCACACACACACACTCACACACACACACACACACACACACACACACACACACACACACACACACACACACACACACACACACACACACACACACACACCACACACACACCACAGGAAGTGAATGTATTTACAGATGTTTGGTGTAGGTTTGTTTACGCCTGCGTAGTGTCAGTATTATCCCAGATGTTTCCCAGGTTGGGGGCGTCGATTATAGAATCACACCGGAAAAACAAACTGGAATTGATCATACGGTCAGAAACGCTCATATCAAAGTCTCACACACACACGACACACACACACACGACACCGTCTCACGATGAGAGCGGAAACACATGCCGGGAATGGAGAACACACTTCCTGTTTTCCTGTGGTGTCAAGGCTTGTTGCATCAGGGATTAGTTGTGTGTACACACACACACACACACACACACACACACACACACACACACACACACACACACACACACACAACACAACACATTTTATATATATACACAAAGTTTTATGTTACAATTAATCAATTTGACAGCACTAGTTATTATTACTTTGAGAAGTACATTCTGCTGGACAACAGTATTATATTTCTGTCAGAATTTCTTCAAGTTAAATTGTAGAAATGTTAAATGTGTTAAATTCATGGAAATGAGAAAGTGTAGCACTGCTGAAGAGACTCCGGAGATGAAGTTCATGCATTCGTACAGTGAGACGCAGACGAGTGTCATGTGTATTTATTTAATAACGCTGGGTATGAACTCAGATGTTCCAATTCTGTTCGATTTCGATTCGCAAACTCTCAATTTGACTCGTTTAAAATTCTCAATCCGATTTTCTATTTCGATTCCCGATTCGACTCACTGAAAATAGATTTTATACAAATCCTATATTTATAAAAAAAAGTCTGAACAGAAGTTTACAAGTGGTTAATTTTTAAAAAGAAATTAAGTGTCACAAACCTGTATATTAAACCCTTTTTATTTTAGGTACATTAACACAGAACCCAACTCTATATTTCAGATGCACACGATGAATAGACCGGATTTTGATGCAAGATGAAAATAGTATAATCTGAACAGTCCTTGATGAAACAGCATCAGGTTATCTGATGTTTAAGATTAAACTAACTCAGCATGAGCTGTAACATGGAGACTATGAGCACTGCAGGAACACTAGCACTGGCTTTGGGTGATAGATCAATAAATATGGAGAAAAATCAATACGCGGGTTTGAGAATCGACCACATTTTAAAAAAAATATTTTTGTTTTCCCAGCCATTGTATTTAAGTTTGCTAGTATTTAAAGGCACACTATGCAGGAATTGCAAACTTTACATTCTGTAGCACTACTTTTGATTTATTCATCCATCATTTGCCAAATTCCCTGCCATTCCACATCAGCCTATACTATAAAAATTAAATTATTATGACTTCATACGATCCTATGGTTGATCAGCACTAGATCTAGTGATGAATCGGCTCCAGTAATCCCACAATGCCGTGCTCCCCAGAGGTGTAATCCAATCAGGATCTGTGTGATTATGACAGAGATGCTTCCAGATCCAGAATGTCATCCGTGGATTGGCTTTCGACGTCAGCGGCTTCTCATCATGTGCTTCTGATCCGCTTAGCTGAAGCCCATTGACAAGTTCAACCATTATTTTGCTGGGTTGTTTCATTTGCAGTCGTTAAAGGCTCCTTGAAATCAAAAATGTACATTTTTTTAGCTTTTAAGATGAATATGTAAGGTTATGAATGAGCTGGCGTGCTCCAAAACAATGATGAAATGCGCATTTAGGAGATTCAAACCTTAGTCTCTCTTGCTTCTGCTAAAAATGGATCAGGGATTTGTATGACATCACTGGGTTGTTTTACCCCATTTTTGGGTCAAACATGGACAAACCCAGCCGTTGGGTTAGATTTTTAGATTACATTTTTAATCCAACATTTGGGTTTGTCCATATTTGACCCAAAGTTGGGTTAAAACAACCCAGCATTTTTTAGAGTGCAGCTTCTCATCACATCTTCTGTCCAATCAAATGCTCTCTAGAATCTAAAGCTCCGCCC
>CM070819.1:53234758-53237258 GCA_036326025.1 Chrosomus eos
GGGATCTGTGATTGTGATCTGATCTGGGATCTGGGATTGTGATCTGATCTGTGATTGTGATCTGATCTGTGATTGTGATCTGGGATCTGGGATTGTGATCTGATCTAGGATTGTGATCTGGGATTGTGATCTGGGATTGTGATCTGATCTGGGATTGGGATCTGGGATTGGAATCTGATCTGATCTGGGATCTGTGATCTGATCTGGGATTGGGATCTGGGATCTGGGATTGTGACCTGGGATTGGGATCGGATCTGATCTGGGATCTGTGATCTGATCTGATCTGGGATCTGTGATCTGATCTGGGATTGTGATCTGATCTGAGATCTGGGATTGGGATCTGGGATTGTGACCTGATATGGGATCTGGGATTGTGATCGGTGATCTGATCTGGGATTGTGATCTGATCTGAGATCTGGGATTGTGATCTGGGATCTGGGATTGTGACCTGATATGGGATCTGGGATTGGGCTCTGGGATTGTGATCTGATCTGAGATCTGGGATTGTGATCTGGGATTGTGACCTGATATGGGATCTGGGATTGTGACCGGTGATCTGATGTGGGATTGGGATCTGGGATTGGGATCTGAGATCTGGGATTGTGATCTGGGATCTGGGATTGTGACCTGATATGGGATCTGGGATTGTGACCGGTGATCTGGGATTGTGGTCTGATCTGTGATTGTGACATGTGATCTGTGATTGTGATCTGATCTGGGATTGGGATCTGATCTGGGATTGGGATCTGGGATTGTGATCTGATCTTGGATCTGTGATTGGGATCTGATCTGAGATCTGGGATCTGTGATTGTGATCTGTGATTGTGACCTGTGATTGTGATCTGTGATTCTGATCTGATCTGGGATTGTGATCTGGGATCTGGGATTGTGATCTGGGATCTGTGATTGTGATCTGATCTGGGATTGGGATATGAAGCTAAGCGCTAGTTCTGCCAGGAAGACTCAATCGTTCACGTCATGTATTACCTTCTCACTATCCAATCACATCCTAATAGCCAGTATAAAAGGGTGGTACTTACTCATGTCTGAGTTCTCAGATGCTGTCGCTTCAACCACCTCCATCCTCCCCATCCACCACCAGACGGGACCTTCCTTCATCTCCCTACCATTCTACGCTGGGTCCTCCCCTCCATCCTTCCCATCACCTCCAGACGGGCTCTCCCTTCTACCCTGAAGATGCCAGGATGTCCTCTCCTCCTTCCACCCCACCACCACCAGATGGCACCCTTCCTTACTTCGCGGGGGTGGGCTGCGCCCCCGCCTTCATCTCAGGCGGGATGCGCAGATTCCGTACCCTCGGAATGCGAATTACGGACGGGGCCTACGCCAAAGAATTTGATTGCTTGCTGAGCTCGTAAATAAATGTTATTGTCTCAGTATTATTCTCCCGAGTCTTTCTGGTAGAACTGGGATTGGGATCTGATCTGGAATCTGTTATTGTGATCTGGGATTGTAATCTGTGATTGGGATTGGGATCTGGGATTGTGACCTGATCTGTGATTGTGACCTGTGATCTTTGATTGTGACATCTGATCTGGGATTGTTATCTGATCTGGGATTG
Organism: Chrosomus eos; assembly: GCA_036326025.1. NCBI lineage: Eukaryota > Metazoa > Chordata > Actinopteri > Cypriniformes > Leuciscidae > Chrosomus > Chrosomus eos. The sequence continues at coordinate 53,236,341 of CM070819.1, forward strand.
TGATCTGATCTGGGATTGTAATCTGATCTGGGATCTGGGATTGTGGTCTGTGATTGTGATCTGTGATTTGATCTGATCTGGGATCTGTGATTTGATTTGTGATTTGATCTGTGATTGGGATCTGATCTGGGATCTGTGATTGTGATCTGTGATTTGATCTGATCTGGGATCTGTGATTTGATCTGTGATTGTGATTTGATCTGTGATTGTGATCTGATCTGGGATCTGTAATTGTGATCTGATCTGGGATCTGGGATTGTGATCTGATCTGGGATCTGTGATTGTGATCTGTGATCTGTGATTGTGATTTGATCTGTGATTGTGATCTGATCTGGGATCTGTAATTGTGATCTGATCTGGGATCTGTGATTGTGATCTGATCTGGGATATGTGATTGTGATCTGATCTGGGATCTGTGATTGTTGTTCTGTGATTGTGATCTGTGATTGTGATCTGGGATTGTGATCTGGGATCTGTGATTTGATCTGTGATTGTGATCTGATCTGGGAGCTGTAATTGTGATCTGATCTGGGATCTGTGATTGTGATCTGATCTGGGATCTGGGATTGTGATCTGATCTGGGATCTGATCTGGGATCTGTGATTGTGATCTGTGATTGTGATCTGTGATTGTGATCTGTGATTGTGATCTGTGATTGTGATCTGTGATTGTGATCTGATCTGGGATCTGTGACTGTGATCTGTGACTGTGATCTGTGATTGTGATCTGATCTGGGATGTGGGATTGGGATCTGATCTGGAATCTGTGATTGTGATCTGATCTGGGATCTGTGACTGTGATTTGATCTGGGATCTGTGATTGTGATCTGATCTGTGATTGTGATCTGTGATTTGATCTGGGATCTGTGATTTGATCTGATCTGTGATTGTGATCTGTGATTTGATCTGTGATTTGATC
>CM070819.1:53242258-53244758 GCA_036326025.1 Chrosomus eos
CTAGATAACCTTATTTAACTTGTAAATCGCTGTGTGGAAGATTAGATTTTCAATACATTTCTAGTGTGTGATTTAATATTCAGAGTCAGGAGATTTTCTGATCACCAATCATGTAGTTTGGGGCGGGGCTATCTGACCGTACTGACCAATGACCTGATGAGTGTCTTCTGATGTGATTGAGCAGAAATCACACACTTCAACTTCAATTTCATGGTGATTCTCAAAGATGATTTTTATACATGCCGTCATTAATATTCTTCTGTTTAAAAACCCAGCGCTGTATCCATCCGAGCCGCAGCTGTCAATCATGCTTATAGACCTGGCATGTGATTTCACTAATGCTAAAACTGATCAATGTACATGTTGAATGCGATGTAATCACTTTGGGAAAAAGCATCTGCTAGATGCATAAATATAAATGTAATCAGTTAATTCTAGAGCAGTGTGTGTGTGTGTGTGTGTGTGTGTGTGTGTGTGTGTGTGTGTGTGTGTGTGTGTGTGTGTGTGTGTGTGTGTGTGTGTGTGATGGGTAGGTTTAGGGACAGGGGCAGTGTAGGGGGATAGAATATATAGTTTGTACAGTATACAAACCATTACGCCTATGGAGAGTCCCCACAAAGATAGTGAACCAGACGTGTGTGTGTGTGTGTGTGTGGTGTGTGTGTGTGTGTGTGTGTGTGAGAGAGAGACAGAGTGTGTGGTTTGATGCTTTTGCAGTTTTTTCCAATTGCTAACACACTAAAATGACATGGACAGCTCAATTATTTAAACTGACACACAGAGAGCAAAACCTCTTCTCAAGTCTCCAAAACTCTAAACACATTTTCTGCTTTACACACATTTTGCAATTCAAAATGGCACTTTTTTAAATGCACTGAACACGGTTCTCTGCATAAGACACAACAATCTGACATAAAGTCACATGTTTGCCATTTCAAAACACTGCCATTTAAAATGACACAACATGAGCTAATTGGTTAATACATGTGCCAGCTGGCCAAACACTTCACTGGTTAATGGTTAACACTCAATCAGGATGTAAGCACTATGAAAAGACCACAGGTGAGCACCTTTTTTTTACAACAACAATGGAAGACGAGGAAGAGGAAGAGGGGGAGGAAGAGAAAGAGGAGAAAGAGGAAAAGTAAGAAGAGGAAGAGGAGGAGGAGGAAGAGAAAGAGGAGGAAGAGAAAGAGGAAAAGTAAGAAGAGGAAGAGTAAGAGGAGGAGGAGGAGAAAGAGGAAAAGTAAGAAGAGGAAGAGAGAGGAGGAAGAGTAAGAGGAGGAGAGGAGAAAGAGGAAAAGTAAGAAGAGAAGAGGAGGAGGGGGAAGAGAAGAGGAGGAAGAGAAAGAGGAAAAGTAAGAAGAGGAAGAGTAAGAGGAGGAGGAGGAGAAAGAGGAAAAGTAAGAAGAAGGAAAGAGAGGAGGAGGAGAAAGAGGAAAAGTAAGAAGAGGAAGAGAAAGAGGAGGAGGAGGAGAAAGAGGAAAAGTAAGAAGAGAAGAGAAGAGGAGGAAGAGAAAAGAGGAGGAAAGGAGAAAGAGGAAAAGTAAGAAGAGGAAGAGAAAGAGGAGGAGGGAGAAAGAGGAAAAGTAAGAAGAGGAAAAGAGGAGGAGGAGAAAGGAAAAGTAAGAAGAGGAAGAGGAGGAGGAGGAGAGAGAAGAGGAAAAGTAAGAAGAGGAAGAGAAAGAGGAGGAGGAGAAAGAGGAAAGTAGAGAGAAGAGAAAGAGGAGGAGCCAGAAAGAGGAAAAGTAAGAAGAGGAAGAGAAAGAGGCAGGAGGGAGAAAGAGGAAGTAAGAAGAGGAAGAGAAAGAGGAGGAGAGAAAGAGGAGGAGGAGGGAAAGAGGAAAAGTAAGAAGTGAGAGTAAGAGAGGAGGAAAGAGGAAAAGTAAGAAGAGAAGAGGGGAGTGAGAAAGAGGAAAGTAAGAAGGGAAGAGGAGGAGGAGGAAGAGAAAGGGAAAGTAAGAAGAGAAGAGAAAGAGGTGAGGAGGAGAAAGAGAAAAGTAGAGTAGATATCAGGGAGGAGGAGAAGAGTGATAAGTAAGAAGGGAAGTGATACAGAGGATGGAGGGAAGAGGAAAGTAAGGGAAGAAAAATGGAGGGGTGAAGGTGAAATAAGGGAGAGGAGTGCCCCTAGAGAGTTATTTCAGCATGGAGTGAAATGTGTATAGGACGCAGGCCTGTGTGGATGCCTCTTGTGCAGGCCATGGATGAGCTGAGGAGAGTGATGTGTGGTGTGTGTGATTCAGGGATGGATGTGTGTGTGATTCAGGGATGGATGTGTGTGTGATTCAGGGATGGATGTGTGTGTGATTCAGGGATGGATGTGTGTGTGATTCAGGGATGGATGTGTGTGTGATTCAGGGATGGATGTGTGTGTGATTCAGGGATGGATGTGTGTGTGATTCAGGGATGGATGTGTGTGTGATTCAGGGATGGATGTGTGTGTGATTCAGGATGGATGTGTGTGTGATTCAGTGATGGATGTGTGTGTGATTCAGTG
>CM070819.1:53249758-53342258 GCA_036326025.1 Chrosomus eos
AGACCGTTAGTTGGTTAACAGAAAGTTTCCTTCCTATATACGGTAAATAACCGTGATGGATCTAACGGTACATTTAATGTAATTTTACTGTAAAATACCGATAAATTTACAGTTTTTGAAAGTGAAAAAGAACAACTCATTGTGTAATTTACAGTAAAAAACTGTAATTTGACATTCCCACAATTCCCTGCGTGACACTTCACATTTGATGTATTTTTGCTGAAATAACTGTTTCTTCATAGTTGTTTTTCTAATCAGTTATTCACATTAGGGTTTTATGTGACATTTAATGTTGTTAAATTAATGTTTATTGCATTTTTAAAATGTCATGTGTGTTACCATGATGGTGTTTAGTGTTAGTATTAGTATTAGTGTGTTGAAGCTGTTAGTGAAGAGCTTTGATCATGTGACTCTCAGCACTGCTGTGATTGGTGGATGTCAGTGTATTATAATGGTACAAAACAGATATTAATACTTCAATATGTCGGTAAATTAACATCATATCAGATAATGAAGTACGGTTTATTACTGTAAATTTGAAGGTAAGTCTGTGAAGCCAATAACGTTGCTACCGTATTTTGGACGGTAAAGTTCTGGCAACCACAGCTGCCGTTTTTTACTGTTTTATTTTTTACATAAACATTGCCCCGTGTGGACCTTTCTTCTTCTCGCCGTGGATTCCTGATAGTTAAGAGGATAATAATGTCTCTAAGCGTGACTCTGTGTCGTTCCTCAGGGTTCTGGAGTGCCAGGATCTGCCGATAGTGAACGGCCAGTGTGACCCGTACGCAGCCGTCTCCTTACTGGGACCCTCCAGGTACGTTTATTTTAGTTTACTTTTTATTAAAGATTCATATCAAACATACAGCAAGGCACATTGCAATCATATTCAACCAATCTTACAACATGAATTGGACATGGAGTACAACATTGATACATTTTCCAAACAAACAAACAAACATAAATAAAGGGAAAAGAGACTCAGCGGTAGACACGAAGGAAATAAGTTTGCATAAGTATTCATACACAAATTTGGGCTTTTTTTGTTTTGCAACATTTCAGGGATTGTTTATACAGAATTATATCATTCAGAAAGGCATTAAAGACAGGGGATGTTTTAAGAAATCACCATTTGTGTATGAAATATTCATTAAAATCAGATTATTCACTCCAAACTCAGTTGTTCTGTTCTCCATTTGAAGTCCAAATTTAACGTAGTCATATGTTAAAATTGGGATATTTTGTGTATTGTACATGATCCAGTGCTGGAAAGCATCCCAGAAGGCCTGGGTTGCCGATTAAGTCTCTCCCGTCGCGCTGTGCATTTAAAGCTTAGCGTGTGACCTTAGAAAAATAAACACACGCTTGAGTTCATGACCACATGCATTGCTTTAAAACATGTAATCGCTGTTTCTGAGGGCAAGAAAAAATAAATGTTTTGATTCACGTTTTTAAAATGTGGTTGATTTAAAATCGATTCTCAAACGCCCGTAATGATTTTCTCCATATTTATGATCTATCACCCAAAGCCAGTGCTAGTGTTCCTGCAGTGCTCAAAGCTGCGTTTACACTTGGCATTAACATGCGATCACCGTGATCCGATCAAGCAGATCGGATCATTAGCCAATCAGGACATGATGCGTTTATATTTGTTCATATTAAGCAGCCTCTGTATCTGGATAACCGATCGGATTTCTGTTTCCCGCATAATATTTAAATCAGCTCTGTGGCACGACACCAGATTAATAGTAAAGATGATACAAATTAAACAATATCCCAATTGCTTTCACTCACTCACTTTACTTTCATATGCATAATAATCAGAATTAATAAGAGATTAATAATAAGATCAGAGATTAATAAGAGATTAATAATAAAATCAGAGATTAATAAGAGATTAATAATAAAATCAGAGATTAATAAGAGATTAATAAGATCAGAGATTAATAAGATCAGAGATTAATAAGAGATTAATAATAAGATCAGAGATTAATAAGAGATTAATAATAAAATCAGAGATTAATAAGAGATTAATAATAAAATCAGAGATTAATAAGAGATTAATAAGATCAGAGATTAATAAGAGATTAATAATAAGATCAGAGATTAATAAGAGATTAATAATAAAATCAGAGATTAATAAGAGATTAATAATAAAATCAGAGATTAATAAGAGATTAATAAAATCAGAGATTAATAAGAGATTAATAATAAGATCAGAGATTAATAAGAGATTAATAATAAAATCAGAGATTAATAAGAGATTAATAATAAGATCAGAGATTAATAAGAGATTAATAATAATATCAGAGATTAATAATAGATCAGAGATTAATGATAAGATCAGAGATTAATAAGAGATTAATAATAAGATCAGAGATTAATAAGAGATTAATATTACGATCAGAGATTAATAAGAGATTAATAATAAAATCAGAGATTAATAAGAGATTAATAATAAAATCAGAGATTAATAAGAGATTAATAATAAGATCAGAGATTAATAAGAGATTAATAATAAAATCAGAGATTAATAAGAGATTAATAATAAGATCAAAGATTAATAATAAGATCAGAGATTAATAAGAGATTAATAATAAATCAGATATTAATAAGAGATTAATATTAAGATCAGAGATTAATAATAAGATCAGATATTAATAAGAGATTAATATTAAGATCAGAGATTAATAATAAGATCAGATATTAATAAGAGATTAATATTAAGATCAGAGATTAATAATAAGATCAGATATTAATAAGAGTTTAATATTAAGATAAGAGATTTATATTAAGATCAGAGATTAATAATAAGATCAGATATTAATAAGAGATTAATATTAAGATAAGAGATTAATAATAAGATCAGATATTAATAAGAGATTACAGTTTTTTACAGTCGCTAGGACCCATTTCTCAATACTTAAGTCACTTTTTCAAAACTCTTCACACAGTGAGCACAACAGAAGTATATGTGGGCTAAACTGTGGATCATTTATCATTGCTTTGGCACAAAATGCATTCAATGACTACATCTTTCAAATTACATTAATTCTTTTCTCACTTCGACACAACAACCGCCAAAACTCTGTGTACCTACAGGCCGATTTGCACACGCTTACACACTGTTTTCAAAACTGTTAAACTTATGTTCAAAACAATAACATAATACAAAACTGAATAATTATAAGACAGCATTTTGCCACATTTCTACAGTATTGTAATGAAATATATTTAGAATCTAAAATTACAGTAAATGGTATAAAAACAATTGACTAACGACAGCTGATTCCTATGTATCTGTATCGTGGATGGTGTAAAACAAATAATTGTACTTTGGAATTACTCCAAAACATAAAATATAATAACTGCATGATGTCTGATTCATTCTAGTAACAATATATTGAAGTGAAAAACAGTAGAGAGGTAAAGAAGAAAGCATTTACATAGGAAAACATTGTATAAAGTTACCTGTGTTATGTTTTTTATGTTATTGTTTTGTGGTGATAAAGTGTTTTGTTAGCTGTCAACCTGTGCTAGTGTTCTGGAAGAATGTCTTGATTTGAGACATGTATGAAGTGATTTGGTAGTTTTAGTGCATTTGAATGTGAAATGAACTGCTGTGCCGAGCTGAAAGTTGGTTAGGAAACGTGTAAAGAGTTTTGAAAAAGTGACTTAAGTATTGAGAAATGGGTCCTAGCGACTGTAAAAAACTGTAATATTAAGATAAGAGATTAATAATAAGATCAGAGATTAATAATAAGATCAGAGATTTAAGTGCACATAGTAAACACTCACACCTGATAAAAGACGAGCAAACTAGCCTATTATCCAATAAGCAAAAAGAAAACAAACAATTATTGACATAATTGTTGGGGACATTTAATATTTAATATTCAACATTATTATTGATCTCCTGCATTGACATCATTAGGAGCTGGACGATGACATCACGGTTTACTCCAAATAATAAAATACTTTACACAGTGAAAACGTTTAAATGTTTCTGAAAGAGTCTCTTCTGCTCATTAAAGCTGCATTTATTTGATCAAAAATACATTAAAAACAGTGAAATATTATTTCAATGTAAATCATCTGTTTTCTATGTGAATATACAGTAAAGTGTAATTTATTCCTGTGATCAAAGCTGAATTTATCATCATTACTCCAGTCTTCAGTGTCACATGATCCTTCAGAAATCACTATAATATGAGGATCTGATGCTCAAGAAACATTTATGATTATTAAATTGTGATTCGATGACTGGTTTCATGTATTTCTCGCTCCTCAGGTCAGAGGCCAAGAAGACCAAAGTCAAGCGGAAAACCAACAATCCTCAGTTTGATGAGATCTTCTTCTTTGAGGTAGGAGCTCAAATATACAATCAAACCCACATTTATTCAACATTTCTCACATTATCAGTTTATTTACTAAAATGTTAATAAATTATGACTGTAATAATATATTTGACAGGTTTTGTCCTCCTTCTGTTAGACTCTCACACATGAATTATGTTGAATATCTGTCAGCTGTTAAATTTAACTACACAATTAGATAATACCAGTTTAGCTCAACCAGTTACCCACAATGCTTCATGTTGTTCAGTCTGTGTGTAAAAAGAGCATTAGTTATTAAAGAAAAAACACTTCAGCAAAACATCATCAGCTCAAAGTGACCCAATCATTTTTGCTCCCAATTTTGTATTTTTATTGTGAATTTGAAGAATTATTGTGTATAATATGTCACAGTTTACTTTATTTTGCTCTCCTCACTCACATAAATGAACTATAGTGTCAGGAAAATGAATCATGTGCACATAAAGAACTTAAATGTATTAATTTCAGTAAAAGCAATTTGCTTGTGAAAGTCTTGAGAGGAGAGACGTCAGTGATTACGTTCTGGTTCAGATGGAAAGTTTAATATGGTGATTTAAATGATCAATTTCACACACACACACACACACACCACACACACACACACACACACACACACACACACACACACAAAACACACACACACTGGTGGTTAACACGTCCCACACCCTCAACACAGCGTTCAGTGCCGATCGGAATAATCTTCCTCTGATGATCTTCAGTTCTTCAGCGCCGCTCGTGAGAGTTTAGCGTTCGGACGACAGCCGCTCGTGTTATCAGACGTGACAGCTGCTTTCTCTCGGTCCTCACACACACACACACACACACACACACACACACACACACACACACTCTCATGAACTCGCCCCAGAGGACGACGAGACAAGAGTGTGATTGATTGTGAGACACACAATCCGCTCCATTTATCTCACAGCCCTCGCGGTCTTTCCCACACACCTCATCACACACACACACACACACACACACACACACACACACACACACAACACACACACACACACACACACACACACACACACACAACACACACCACACACACACACACGTTTTCATCTCTCACACACACACACCGTCTTCTTCATCATCATCATTCTCACACACACGCGTCTTCATCTCTCACACACACAACACACACACACACACACACACACACACGTCTTCATCATCATCATCATTCACACACACACACACACACACACACACACACACCACACACACACACACACACACATTTTCATCATCATCATTCTCACACACACACACACACACACACACACACACGTCTTCTTCATCATTATCATCATCATCATTCACACACCGTCTTCATCACACACACATCACACACCACCTTCATCTCACACACACACACCGCCTTCATCCTCACACACACGTCTTCATCATCATCACATTCACACACTCTCATCACACACGCCTCATCTCACACACACACACACACACACGTCCTCATCACACACACACACACACACACACACACACACACACACACACACACGCGTCTTCATCTACACACACCACAACACACACACGCTTCATCACACACACACACACACACACGTCTTCATCTCACACACACACACACACACACACACACACACACACATCTTCATCATCATCATCATCATCATCATCATCATTACCATTCACTCAACACACACACACACACACTACAGCGCTCAGTGTGAAATATAACCCAACATCATTAAACACTCATTATTCTGTCATGATCAGAAAGGAAATGTGTTTTTGCTGCATGTTTTATAGAAATGTGTCGAACCGCCTTTCAAAGTCATTATCCGTGTCGCACCCGTTAGTAAACTGGTTTGCTGTAGAGATGCACCGATACGAAACATTTCATGTCTGATACCGATAACTTTATATTTGAAAGCCGATAATCGACATATACGGCCAATAAATCTAAATCCACATTTTTATATAATTTTTGAGAGCCTGATTACAGTCTCATCATTAAAAGCCATGACCCAAACACACACATATAATGTTCTCATTATAATTTTATGTAGACTATATGACAGAAACATATTCTCATTTTTTTTAAGTGATTCCAATCATATTTCAAGCAATTCATAATCCTCATATTGAACAGTCGCATCTGAGAGTCTCAGCCGAAGGAAATAATACACTAATTATCGTCTTTAATATATCGGCCAAGTTTTCTTATAAGCCGATAACGATATCATTTAAAATATCCATATATCGGGCATGTTTTATTCTCATCATGTGTTTCACACGGGTCCTGTTTCATCATCACAGGTGACCAAACCGCTGAGCTACACCAAACGACACTTCGACGTGGAAGAGGACGACGTGGACAAGCTGGCGCTCAAGTGAGTGTGTGTGTGTGTGTGTGTGTGTGTGTGTGTGTGTGTGTGTGTGTGTGTGAGTGTGTGAGTGTGTGTGTGTGTGTGTGTGTGTGTGTGTGTGTGTGTGTGTGTGTGTGTGTGTGTGTGTGTGTGTGTGTGTGAGTGTGTGAGTGTGTGTGTGTGTGTGTGTGTGTGTGTGTGTGTGTGTGTGTGTGTGTGTGTGTGTGTGTTGTGTGTGTGTGTGTGCGGCCTGTGTTTACACTGAGTGTGTTACTATATAAACTGCCCACAAACAACCATGGTGCATCATGGTCTGTGTTTATGAGTCACACTTGTAGCATACTTTGAATATTTTTGAATATGGTTTTTCATGTAGTGTGTGTACTAGAGCTGTTTGTGAATGTGAAAGATCAACGTTTCAATAAATTCAAAACATTTTGTGGAAAAAAGTATTTTTCATACGAGAACATGTCATTAATTTAAGTCTGTTGCTCATAAATATATTGTGCAATATAGTGCATTAATTAAATTGGGACTTTTCAACTCACAATTTTGAATTTTTTTATTTTTTCAGATATTTCCATTCATGCAGAGCTGTTTGTGAATGTAAAAGTGTGTAAAATGAATGTAAAATGTGAGTTATTGTCTCCTATAAAAGAAAGAAGTGATTCTGAACTGAAACAAGTCATCAGTAATTCAGTCTCACTTCCTGCTGAACCTGCGTATATTCTAATTTGCATAATGCCAGCCTCTGGTCCTGATTGGCTGAGCAGCGTCTCGTAGCTCCGCCCTCAAACACTAGTGTATCTGAGACTGGGAGAGTTTGGTTCGTGTTGGTGTCGAGAAGACGCTGTTTTCTGAGATTGATACGGTAAAACACACGCCATCGTTACTGTTCGTATCACTGAGATTCAGATATGATAATGAGCGTTTGCTTTCTGACCAATCACAGCAGAGCAGCTCTCAGAGAGGCAGGGCTTAGAGAGACTGAATCTTTGATCGAAGCGTTCAAAAGAGTAAGGATTATGCGGAAATTGGTGTCACCTGTACTTTAACGAACTCTCTCTTCTCAGGGTGGATCTGTGGAACGCCAGTAATCTGAAGTTCGGAGACGAGTTTCTGGGAGAGGTACGCGTTCAGCTGAAGGTGCTGGGACAGTCGGGCGTTCATGACGCATGGTACGAGCCTCGTCACGCGTGTGTTTGTGTGCTAGTGCTGGGCGGTACGAGCCTCGTCACGCGTATGTTTGTGTGCTAGTGCTGGGCGGTACGAGCCTCGTCACGCGTGTGTTTGTGTGCTAGTGCTGGGCGGCAGGGCTAAAAATTATACGATATATGACAGGTTTTTTTCTTTCTCCTAAGCAAGACTGTGTGTTAGCCACATTTTCTACTGATTGAGAGGAAATACTGCAGTAGATTCACCCAGAATGCCCTATTTTACTGTCAGGAGTGAATCTTGTAGAAAAATCCCACATTAGGTTTGCAAGGCTGTTTTCCCCGGTTATGGGTGTACGCTTATAAACTCTACTTTACCAACATTAAAACTTTTCTTTCTTTCTTTTTTAAACTTAAAGGTCCCATATTGTAATTTTATTTTAGTTTTTGATGTCGTTAAGAATATATATATATTTGCGGTATAAGTACCAAAAAGCATCTCAATATATGTTTCCAGCTCTTTCTCAGGAGCTCTGCCAAGAACAGCTGGAGTTCGGCCCGTCTACTTAATATTCATGAGCCTCTCTTCTGATTGGCCTGTTGTATTCTGAGTGACCAACCATTGGTCGAGGTGGAGACTGAAGGCGGGGATTGAGTAGTTCTGACATCACAAATATAAGGAAATCACAACGGCTCGTGAAAAGGCACAGCTACTTTACTCAGGCTGTGTGTGTGCGTGTGTGTGTGTGTCAGGCACGGCGTTATGGGTGGGCCTGACGGGCCTAGGCCCACCCACTTTTCAACAGGCCCACCCAAAAATTTTCTTCAAAAATGTTTTGTCAAGAATTATTAAAAAAAATCGCCAATAAGCTCATAATTTGTGCTAAAATAGTCTAAATGTTTAGTTTTAAAAACAATTTTAAAAAGCTGGTTATGTCTATTTTGATGTTTCTGCCATGGTTTCTGCGCAAGTTCAGCAGTGTTCGGGTTTGTTCCGATCAGAGCATGTGAGCGGAGAGCGCATTTCTGAATATTCCGCTCTCACTCATTCCGCAGGGTCGCTCCGCTCGCTCAACCCAGAATGGCCTGCTGGTTCGAACCTCGAAGATATGTGGAATAAGGCCTCCGACTATTTTTCCCCCCTAGTCGAGTAGTTATTCATTTAAGCCATTAGTGGGCAAATTGCACCTTTATATTAATCTAATTAGGCTGCTTAACCCTTTAAGACCGACGGGAGCGTCGGCGCTCCCATTTGCGTGTGTCTGTTTAAAAGCCTATAGAAACTGAAACCAAATGGCTAGCTGAATCATTCTTTTTGCATACAAAACCAGAGATGTAACATGTTCAGATCAAGCCTCCAACATGCCCATGTTGCGTTGTTTTCACCCTCTAATCAGTCTGTACAAACTGCGTAATATTCGTTTACAAAAAACAACAACACAAAAATGCATTGCACGTCTTTCCACACATGTTCTGTAGATCTGCGATTGATATTTACGTCTTCCGATGACTCATTGACGTATCACTTTCTGTGCACTATGACCCCCGGGTGTGTCACATGTTGTGACGTCACACGCTGCGTCATTTGACCATGCGTTTGACTCCCGTTTGACTCCCATTTGCTATATGTTCCTTATATCGTTATTGTCTTTTTACCATCGCTTTATTTTATTATTTCTTTCTCCTTTAGACGTTCACAAATACAAGGACATTCACACACACACACACACACGCGCGCGAGCGCAGGCGCGCGCACGCACGCAGCGTTATGTCTAAACGAAAGTACACGTCTTTTTTTTGAATGAGTGTAAAAATGAGTGTATCTTAAAAACTAATTTATGTAAACAGTTCAAATCAATTCTGTATAGTTTTAAATTGTTTTGTGCACGTTTTTCTCATTGACAAGTTTGAAGTTGACATTTATTAATTTTTTGTATTGAAGAAAATATGTTAAAAAAAAATAATATATTTTTTTTTCTTTTTGTTTATTGCACTTTTGAGATATTTATATAGTTGCTATTGATTTATTACAAACATAGCCTTCAAACTGGGAGAGTAAGGATTATTTTGATGTATGGCATATGAAAATGCTCAAAAAAATGACAGCACAGCATGTAAAAATACAAAGATATACTCTGGTGGAATTGTTCTATGGCAGGTCATAAAGGGTTAAATAGGGCCGGCTTTAGCGGAAGCTTGTTTACGCCATAGAATAAAACATGTTAAAAGATAGCCTAATTGCGTCTTTTTATCTCACAATTGCGAGTTTACATCTCACAATTCTGACTTTATTTCTCAGAATTGCGAGATATAAAATCAGAATTTCGTGAAATAAAGTCGCAATTGCTTCTTTTTTTATTTTTTTATTTATTTTTATTTATTATCCAGAATAGTTTATATCTCACAATTCAATTCTGACTTTATAACACGCAATTGCGACTTTATATCATGCAATTCTGCCGTTATATATCCCAATTGCGTATTATAAAGTCAGAATTGCGAGATATAAACATGCAATTCTGAGAAAAAAAAAGGCAGAATTTCAAGCTATATTTCTCGAACTTTATATCATGCAATTTTGACTAAGGCCTACCGGTAATAACAGTTGCGACTTTAGGCCTATATCACGCACTTCTGACTTTATAGCTAACCTGCAATTGCCACTTTATATCACATAATTCTGAGATAAAAAGTCAGAATTGTGAGATTAAAAAAATCGCAATTACATTTTTTATTTTTCACTCTGTGGCAGAAACATGCTCCAGTTGTCGTGCAATGAAAGTGATTGTGCCGGCCTTATTACATTGTCTACTATATATTGGCTTCCTATTTATTAAATACAGGCAATTGGTTGATAAAATATCGATTAAAATTAAGATACAATTTATACTAAACGAAAATCTTAAAAAAATAAATAAATTTTAAAAAAAAGTCTTTCTACAAAACAAAACTCAAGTGGTCAAAATAATGTTTTACCCACTCGATGTCTCCAGAAATATTGCAGCTTCAGCGCTTATCATAGCTTCTGAAAGTGTGAAAATAATTTCCAGTAAAGGACAATGTTGCCACAGTCGATGTTTAGGTATACCTTAAACGCGCACGAACAGTCTCTGAGTCATCGCAGCAACCAGGAGATGAAGGAGAGCTGAGATCCACATCACCACATCTTCGTCTCTGCCACCCGCTATAGTGCGACTATCGCAGCTAGCGTGACCAGCGCCGTTGCTAGGAGGGCGCCAGCGCCTCTGCCTATCCCACGAGTCCTAATAAATGCAATTTCAACTATTTCTGAAGTGCTTCTTTTATAAAGAACACCGCTTTTTCTTTTATCGGGAAACGCAGCCCAGGTATGATGATGCGCAGCCTAATGGAGATTCCAAAGCCTCTTCTTTGGTCAGAACCAAGGAGAGCGATCGCAGATAGGTCCGTCCTGACTCCATATGCACCGAAACTTTTTAACAATGCAACAAAATATTTAAAGAGCATCAAGCTATTAAAATCTATGTATAGCCTACGTACAGATATATTAATCAGTCATTTTTATTAGGTTAAACAGTGATGGATAACGTTTTTAATTTAAGGCCCACCCACAATTGGTCTGGCCCATCCAAACCTGGAATCCTGGCGCCGTGCCTGGTGTGTGTGTGTGTGTGTGTGGATCCACTGTTCTGAAACTTATATGGTAGTTTCATAAAGCCTCGACCTCTATTATTATGAACACAGACAGGACATTTCAGTTTTGACAATATGGGACCTTTACATGTTTTTTTAACAAGAAAAGGAAAGAAAAACAGACAGACAGACCCAGGAACAGCAGGAAAAAACATCATAGATTAACAGAAATGCTCAACATCACGTAAAACAGAAGAAAAAGACATATACATCTCAATTTGTCTTCAGATAAGGGTTAGGGTTAGGGTTACGTGCCGTGCTCATGTTTATCACCGATGTCAATGCCAACCACTAATAGATTTCCCAAAAGGCTGTGTTGATATTTATAACCAATGTATGGGAAACACTGCAATATAATTTGACAGCTATCAATCATATACATAAATACACTAGCGTTCTAAAGTTTGGGGTCAATACGATTTTTTTATTTATTTAAAGAAATTAATAGTTTTCTTCAGAAAGGACGCATTAAATTGATCAAAAGTGACAGTAAAGACATTTATAATAATGCAAAATATTTATTTTTTAATTAAATGCTTTTCTCTTGAACTTTCACAGAATCCTGAAAAAAAATGAATCACGGTTTGCACAAAAATATGAAGCAGCAAAACTGTTTTCAACATTGATAATAATCATAAATGTTTCTTGAGCATCAGATCATCATATTATAGTGATTTCTGAAGGATCATGTGACACTGAAGACTGGAGTAATGATGCTGAAAATTCAGCTTTGATCACAGGAATAAATTACACTTTACTATATATTCACATAGAAAACAGATGATTTACACTATAATAATATTTCACAATATTACTGTTGTTTTAATCAAATAAACACAGTCTTGGTGAGCAGAAGAGACTTCTTTTTTTAAAAGCATTAAAAGTCTCACCGACCCCAAACTTATGAACGGTAGTGTGTATACACCGGTATTGTGGTATATTAATAGTCCAGCACTGTACGACGGGTGTGTTCAGGACAGGAGCTCATCCTCCGCTTTCTTCCAGGTACTTCCTGCAGCCCCGAGATAATGGGCATAAATCTGTGAAGGCTGATGAGCTGGGCTCGTTACGGCTCAACATCGTTTACACGGAGGACCACGTGTTCCTGACGGAGCATTATAACCCGCTCCGGGACCTGCTCCTGCAGTCCGCGCACGCCGAGGTCAGTGAGCTCACGCCACAGGTGTGTCTGACTACAGCAATCTGCTTACTTTACAATACATGTGTCATATACAATACATCCATAATGCACTGTGATTGACTCTAATTTGTTCAATTCACGTTTATATAGCGCTTTTCACAATACACATCATTTCAAAGCAGCTTTACAGAAAGTGCATGAGTCCATATTACAAGTTAGAGTGAAACTGTCTAAGTTATGTATTTCAGAAATGTACATATACAAGTGTATGAACATTAATTATGACATTTAAAAAGAATAGCATTGGTGCATGTTGATTGATTGACTAGTTGATAAACGTTTAGCCCGTGTCGGCATCGGCGGCTCATATCCTGGGCGAGGCGTGTCGTGAGAAACAAGAGGCCGCTGTGCCGCTAGTGCGACTCTTCCTGCATTACGGCAAGATCGGGCCTTTCCTCAGTGCCATCGCACACGCAGAGATCAACCGCACGCAGTGAGTACACACACACACACACACACACACACACTCACTCACTCTCTCACACACTCACACTCACTCACTCACTCTCTCACACACTTACACACACACACACACACACACACACACACACACACACACACACACACACACACACACTCACTCACTCTCTCACACACTCACACTCACTCACTCTCTCACACACACACACACACACACACACACACACACACACACACACACACACACACACACACGTCTCCACCTATAGTAAGCCGTTTTAACTTTTATTAATTTCCAGGATATGAATCCTTGATATCCAGCCTATGGTGACATTTCACTAGTGAAAATACAATTGTTGATATCAAGGCTTCATGTCCTGGAAACGAGTAAAAGTTAAACGGCTTGCCACACTCTTCCTCCCGCCCTCTCGTCTCTGCAGGGATCCCAACACCATATTCCGGGGAAACTCGCTCACGTCTAAGTGCATCGATGAGACCATGAAGCTGGCGGGGATGCATTACCTGCGCGTCACGCTCAAACCCATCATCGACGAGGTGAGGCTCTCCTGCTTCACAGTACGGCTGGGGATCAGCGGAGACTCCTTATAAAATTAACATTTCCATTCCTCTTATCCTTTGTACGGAAGCGTATTGCATTCACTTGAGGAAAAAAAATCAACTCGACTCACTGAATTAACGAGAGAATTTTTCATGAAAAAAAAGTTTTTGCTTTGTTTTTCTGAATTACAGTTTTTCTCGATTGCTTAAACACATTTGCCCACTCTGACATTACATTTTCAAAACAGTTAACACATAGGATAAAACTAAAGCTCAATGGCCAAAACGACTAATTTTGTTAGCAAAATGCTCTAACACTCACAAAACATTAAAAACATGTAACATAAGCAAATATTTCCATCAAACAACACAACTTGTGGTCAAATTAATTTATTCTTTCAATCAATCATTACACAATGGACAACAAAATACAGCCATCAATATGAAATTATACTTTACAAACTCAAATGGATACTGGAAAAGAAAACCTATACCAAATGAAACTTATGGGTGAAAAACAATAATAATAATATATATATATATATATATATATATATATATATATATATATATATATATATATATATATATATACATATATATATATATATAATGTGTGGATTCTATAAAGTAAAAGCAAAAAGAATGTCAAAATTTACATTACTATATGAAAGTCACATAAATGGGATTGATAAAAGATCTGCATTACGGTATACACAGTTTGTTCTGCTAACAGGACAATACAGTAAAGCTGAAATACACAGTGGTATACATTACAGTAACACTGTGAATTACCTGTTCATTCTGAAAAAGCCTGACAATAGATGCCACAGTGCTCCGACTCAGAATGGGCTGGACCCTTTGTCCAGCCTCTCTAAAGGACAAGCTATGACTGATGACATGGTCAATAATTGTTTTTCATTTGAAAATTTCATGTTTTTAAATTTCAATTGAAACTTCAGCTCGATTTCGTCCTCTTGCTGCTGCAGCTCCTCCACCACGCATACAAACTCCTCTTCCTCTGGCCCCTCTGCCATGGCCTCTTACTCCTCTTGCTCCTCTTCCTCCTCTTGCTCCTCTTCCTCAAACTCCTCTTCCTCCTCCTCCTCCTCCCTTCCTCTGGCCCCTCTGCCATGGCCTCTTACTCCTCTTGCTCCTCTTACTCCTCTTGCTCCTCTTCCTCAAACTCCTCTTCCTCCTCCTCCCTTCCTCTGGCCCCTCTGCCATGGCCTCTTCCTCTCCTTCCGTGCCTATGGCCTCTTTGATCCATGCTTGCAAATAGCAACATAGAGGTGACATCTTTTATAGATGGATGAGAACTGATTGCTGATTGAAGAGTTGTGCAAATGAGTTTCACACAGATGGATAGAGATTTATAATTATGCAAGTACTTTCTATCAGCTGTTTATAGATGTTTTCCTTTTGTTCAACACAGTGAATCCAATAGATTTTGGGGTCTTTCAATGTGATCTGTGGTAACTGTTTTGAAAAAGGGTGTGAAAAATGTGTGAAACAAATGAAAAAGTGTTAAAGCATTTGCAAGAGAAGACTTCTGCTGTGCTAATAATACGATGATGAAGATCAAGCGGATCCCAGTTTCATTTAGCGTGCCTTAGCAAATGAGAAAAACTGTAACAAGTTAATTATCTCAGAATTATGAGAAATCTTTCTTGAAAAACATTTTTTCTCTCTGTTTTTCTGAATTAATGAGTTACTCATTTTGAGATAATTAACTCGTTAAATCAGAAAAACAGAGCAAAAAAAATTTCGGTTAAAAATTATCCCGTAATTCTTAGATAATTAAAACAGAGTCGATTTTTTTCCTCAAGTGAATGCAATACACTTTCATACCTTTGTGAGCATTTCAGTATGGCTTTTAAAGCGTGAGACTGTTCTCAGTGTGTGTGTAACTACAGTATATTGAGCCGCTCTTAAAGTGACAGCACTAATATTCCTGCAGCGTCTCTATAGCTGTGTTTCCATCCACACGTGTTTATCCGCATTAAGTGATATGGAATGAAAAATGCCTTATGGAAACAGTCAAATTTGATTGAATTTCATGAATATCGACTCAAATGAAATGCGTTTGGTCTCATGGGATTTTATCTTGATGGATATACGGCTTATGCGATAAACGCTGATGGAAACGTTATTATGGAGTGATCCATTTTGTCTAGCAAAACTTTGTTCAGTGCGAAAATGAATGGAAACACCTTAAAATGTCTCAAATCAATTCGATATACCAATTTGATCGCAAAACAGCATGTGACGTCATTACACACAGGTTTATATTCGCTTTAAAGCTGTTGGATGGAAACACACTTTCACCAGCTTTATTCACATGAGTTTTTTTACCGAACTTCAGATAATTCCATTGACAAGTGGATGGAAACTGGGCTTATAACACTAATATAAGACGAAGAGAAAATCACTCGTTCTTGACTGAGTAACTTTAGTTATATTTTTAATGTATATTTTATTTATAAAGTACGGTGTTATTTTACTTTTGATTACAGTTTTTGTACCTGGAAATCATAAAACTGTTTATTTCAATCGTATCTTTTGTTCAGTTGTATTGGAAGAATTGTGTGAATTGAGTGTTTATTGTCTTTAAGAATGCTTTACATTTATATAAGTTAGGCTATAGTTGTTTTCTATGGTATTTTTAAACCACAGGCACTGTTGATTTCTGTTCATGATACTCAGCTACAATTAAACGTTTTGCAATAAGACTAAATGTGAATGATATCCAAGTTTTTTCAGATTTTTTTGCCTTATTGGAATCGAAATTAGGAATCGATAAGGAGAATCGAAATAGGAATCGTAATCATTCAAATTTAAACGATACGCAGCCCTAATGATAGCTGACGCTGTTGGTTTGCGTGCAGATCTGCAGCGACCACAAGCCGTGTGAGATCGACCCAGTCAAGCTGAAGGAGTCGGAGAACTTGGACACAAACAGGGTGAGAGTCTGCTTTACTTTGGGGAATAAACGAATCAGCAAGTCGAGTAAGTTCATTTCTACAGCGCTTTAACACTCTAGAGTTTGACAGCCGCTTTACAGTGATGACAGGAGATTACAGTAACAGAGTGTTTAGGCTTTACAGCAGATCTAGAATAAAGTTATTGTCCAGATAAAGTTAGTTTTGATTGATTCACTTCCGTTGTAAAGTTCATTAGTTATTAACTTAGCGGCCGCTAACACACACCGTTCTCACAGAAAACTTTGAATGCGTTCAGATAAGTCTGATATCACAATCCGATTCTAAAATTATTCTTTCCTTTCTAATTGTCTGTATTATAAAGTTAGCATGAAATCAAAATGGACAATTCTTGTTTTTTATGGAATATCGCCGTGTTTATTCTATTATTGTGTTAAATTGATGCTCCTCATAATGTTGAACGAGAATAAGTTCCTCTTGCAGCATCTCTTCTCTGATGATGTGGGCGGGGCTATAACCTGTCACTCACATGAGATCAGCCAATAGCAAACCACAACCATCCAATCAATTCCCCACAGACACAATCAAGCCCCGCCCACATTTGTTCTTGTTCCAGAAGCGTTTCACTCGATATACGACACAATACAGGAGAAAAGACCAGCGTAACTTCACTTTCATGAAGAAGTGCAAGAGAAAATTATTCTGAATCAAGATGTATATCAAGGAACATGAATTTAACACATATAATAATGCGCATTTATGAATCATTAAGAATAAACGCTGCATTTTTGATCATGCATATCTCATTTCACTTTAACCATGCAAGCTTTTATACTTGTTCCCAGTTTTCAGAATTGAATTGAATGGATTATTTTCTCCCAGCACTGGTGTGACGTCACGGCTTCAGATAACCGATTATTTTCTTGTGTTTTTGTCCCGTCAGGAAAACCTCCGGCAGTACGTGGACCGGATCTTCAGTGTCATCACGAGCTCGGGCGTGAGCTGCCCGACGGTCATGTGTGACATCTTCTTCTCTCTGAGAGAGTCTGCGGCCTCACGCTTCCAAGGTACACGCTCACAAACATGTTCTAGGAACGCTTTGCTAATGTTCACATTAAAGGTACAATATGCAGGATTTTTCGCCACCAGGGGTCGCAAACTTCTTACAATAAGAAAGGCGTATATTGATGACGTATATTCCGCATTAAGCGTAATTATGGATCTTGTCGTCAAGCTGATGGATCTTTTATGGATGAGTGAATACACTGATGTTTTTAACATGACTGTGGTGAAGCAGGAGCGATTGCTAGACGTACACCAGCGCCACACGCAACGCCAGTCCCGCGGATATAAAGGAATAAGGACATTTCATTCTACCCAACTACACACAAGTGCTGAATTAACACTCACACAGGTCAGTTTATTAGAGGAATGAAGCTTGAGGTAACGCAGCGCTGTTTCACTCGCTCTAACAGTTACACTATCACACTAAACGCATTTGAGTGTGTTGAATGTTGTTAGTTGGGTTGTTTGTTGGCTGTATGAGACTAAGTAAGCTAGATCAACATTAGAATAACATACAGATCATATTCTAACATTTCAACATGTTGAACTAAATAACATTGATTAGTTTTATGTACATTTGCTCTCCTGTCTAATAAAGTACATCAACACTCGCGTCTCTGTCGAGTGGAAGTTAGTCGTGGACGTGGAGCTCTCGCATCTCGAAACATGTTGATCTTCGTTTTAGTCTCTTTTTGTCTCAAAGTCTGCTTGCCATGGTCCATAAATGTTTGAACAAAACAACAACAGCGTGAGCGTCCTGCTAGGCATAACCCAGTTATCCACGTCTGTCGCCATGGTTACTATGGCAGTACGAGCGGAAACAATGGTGGAAACCGAGGCTAACGCGGATATGACGTCATTGACTGGCGACTCCTCACCGCTGCTCACACGCCCCGTTTCCTTACTTAAAATCGCAACTTTCTCACGATTTACAATTAGTTGGAAATATTTTGGATATTGTAAGTAGTCAACTAAACAAAATATATAACATTGGCCTAGTGGTTTTTGGATATTTTACTGCAAAAATCCTACATATTGTAGCTTTAAGCTATGAATACATTATTTCTCAAAATGTCCAGGTCTGCATTTCCCAGAAGCTCGATCCACTTGAGAAACGCAGTCTGTGTTATTAAACATTCAGAACAATTTTAATAACATTCTTGGTTATGTGAACATTAAGGAAACGTTCAATTAAACATTTTGGGAACGTTACTTTTGAATCTTCTCTGAAACTAACGTCCAATCAAAAAAATGTTGCATGAATGATGAATAAATAATGTTTTTGAGAACATTATTAAAGACCAGGTAACTTTTGAGAATGTTTCCTGTTAGCTGGGCAATAATCCATTTAAAAACAATAGAAAGATTTACTCTTTAAAATAAGTTTAAACAAAACTGAATGAACCCCGAGCTTTTCCAGTGACTCAAATGTGACTTGGACAAAAAAGTCCCAGTTCTCGTTTGCATTCACACTGTTCACGGACACACAAGTGCATTCAGATATGATTTTAAAACAAATAAAGCTTGTTGAATTGCATTAGTTACTTGAACAAATAAAATATGCATTGCATTATTAACCCTGCTTGCATTTTAATGCATTGCATTTTTATGGGCTGAAATTCAACATGGTTGTATATTTAAGCTGTGAATATTTCAATTCAAAACATTTCACACACGTTTTCATTATTCATATTCAATAATCCATATTCACCTTTCACTTCTTAAATATTAATTCTGTTAATAAACACAGCTTTTGTGTCTTTATCAGTTTTTATATATATATATTTGTACCAGAAATCATATACCGGTATATGAAAATCATCACTAATACCACTTGCTCCATTTCTGTAAATCAATTTTATTTTTTCATTTTTTTAGTTCCAGGATGTCAAATGTTGAATTTTCTATCGAATTTGAATGATTTTTGAATTTGTAAAACGAAATAAAATGGACCGAAAATTGCCTGTCGAATATTATAAGTTGTATTTATAAACAGAATTAATATTTTGGAAGTGAAATCTGAAAAGTGAATATGGATTATTGAATTATTAATAATAAAAATGTGTGTGAAATGTTTTGAATTGAAATATTCACAGCTTAAAATGTTGAATTTCATCCCATAGAAATGCAAGCCCTAAAAATACAATGCATTAAAATGCAAACATGGCTAATACAATGCATATATATAAGTATATGCAATTCAACAAGCTTTTTTGTTTCAAAAACATATTATTATTATTATTACTTTATTTTAATACTCGGTCCAGTTCTGGAACTGCTTAATTGTAACATTTGAACAACATGTATTGTGAACGGCTCGGTGAAAACAAAAGTGAAATCCTTTTCGCCCACCAGATGCTGCAAGACGACACCAGAAGTCTTTCGTTTGTGGTTTTGAAAGTAGTTTAATGTTCTATAAAGCGGCTGATACGATCTAAATACATTCACATGTCAGATTTCACAGATTCTCCTGTAAACTCAGGGCTTTATCACCCACACACACACAACACACACAGACAAGACACACTTCGCTATCTTTGTGGGGACTCTCCATAGGCGTAATGACTTTTATACTGGACAAACTATATATATTATATCACCTTACACTGCCCCTGTCAGTTCCCTAAACCACTCCAACAACACACAAACACACACTCGCTATCTGTGGGGCCATAGCGTAATGGTTTACGACAAACTATTTTATCACCTTCTGCCTTCCCTAAACCTACCCATCACAGGAACATTCTTTAATTTTTTTTTTACATTTTTAAATATGTTTTTTTATGTTTTTTAAGCTATTTGAAATATGAGGACTCATGCAATGTCCCCATATATCACTGTAAGTTGTAATACCAGTGTAATATGCATGTCATTATACACATTTGTGTCCTCATATATCACAAAATACACACACACACACACACCACACACACACCACACACACACTACCACACACTCACAACACCACACAATTCTTCAGGGAAGTACGTCATGTAAGTGGTCAAGTGCCGCGACCACATGTGTGTGTGGAAAGGCCCTCAGACATCAGTTGTTGTGTTCTCCAGCGCTGTGCTGGTTATCCGTCAGGGTTATACTGCCCCCTTCAGGACACTGAGCAACACTGCAGACAACTGGATCTGACACACACAACGTGCTCTCAGTTATCTGGCTTTATAATGCATCTCAGAACATTCAAAAATGTTACTTATGCATAATTTACCTTTTTTTTTTGTATCTTACGGTTCGTTTCGGAATGAAAATTCAAAAGTAACGTTTCCATAATGTTTGAAGAATTGAATGTTGCCTTACATTCATATAACAGGGAATTAAAAGAAAGAAAAAAAAACATTTTAAAAACTAGAAGTTTTAAATGTTCAGGGAACATTCAAAACTAACATTAATATAATGTTTGCAGAATTAAACAATTGCATGTTCCGTATATATTCGCATTACCAAGATTTGATTTAAAACATTGTTTTAAATGTTCAGAAAATATTCAGAAATAACTTTCTCAGAACGTTCTCGCAGTTATGAACAAATATTCTTCCAGGAATGTTAAAGAACATTTATTCACAGTTATCTGGTTTAATAACGTTCTCAAAACATTACATTTTTTACTTGTACATAATTCATTGAGTTGGATGTTCATGTAACATTTTTTTAAATGTAACGTCGTGTTTCGGAATGTTCAAATGTAACGTTTCCATAATGATTGATGAATGGAATGTTCCCTTAACGTCCATAGAACCAGGATTTATTTTTTTATAACATTATTAAAAGAACATCAGGAGAACATTCAGAAGTAACATTAATGTAATGTTTGCAGAATTACAAAATGGAATGTTCCTTTAATTTTTTTTTTTTTTACTTAAAAAACAACAACTGGAGAATTTCAGAAATAACGTTTTCAGAACTTAATGCGAACTTTATCCAAACGTTCTCAGAAGACATTTTTTATTATCTGGAGCCGTGAGATCCGTGATGATGATGGTGTGTTTGTGTGTGTGTGTGTGTGTGTGTGTGTGTGTGTGTGTGTGTGTGTGTGTGTGTGTGTGTGTGTGTGTGTGTGTGTGTGTGTGTGTGTCCTCAGTCGACCCGGATGTCCGCTACACGGCTGTCAGTAGCTTCATCTTCCTGCGCTTCTTTGCTCCTGCGATCCTGTCCCCGAGCCTCTTCCACCTGCGACCTCATCACCCGGTGTGTGTACCACACACTCCTCACACACTCCGTTCAGCTCTTCATCCTCATCCGATGCTTGATTCTAATCCAGTCTGTCTCTTGTGTGTGTAAAGGATCCCTGCACGTCTCGGACGCTGACGCTCATTTCCAAAACCATCCAAACTCTGGGAAGCCTGGCCAAGTCCAAATCTGTGAGTGTGTTCACCACAGTTATTTCATATTTACTTTATCTATAATATCATATATTTTTCATTATCACATGAAAACATTGTAACTACAGTGAATAATGATAAGGACTGTCAGAGAAACTGTCCTCTGTCTGGACCGTGTTGACATCAGTTCATTTTGTGTTATTTATTTATATATATATATATATTTGTGTGTGTGTGTGTGTGTGTGTGTGTGTGTGTGTGTGTTGTGTGTGTGTGTGTGTGTGTGTGTGTGGTTGTGTGTGTGTGTGTGTGTGTGTGTGTGTTGTGTTGTGTGTGTGTGTGTGTGTGTGTGTGTGTGTGTGTGTGTGTGTTGTGTGTGTGTGTGTGTGTGTGTGTTGTGTGTGTGTGTGTGTGTGTTGTTGGTTTGTGTGTGTGTGTGTGTGTGTTTGTGTGTTCCCTGAAACGTTTTAGTTGGACATTTAATCATTTTTTAAATGTTACTTGTTTCAGAACTTTCAGAGAACATTTAAAAGTAATATTCCATAATGTTTGAATAACGTTCAAGACGTTCTCATAACCAAGAAGAAACATTTTAACATTGAGAAATAAAGTTTTAACTTAATGTGAATATTAAGCTCTCCTTTTCTCGTTATTGCAGGCCAATTTTAAAGAGTCCTACATGGCCGCATTCTACGACTACTTTAATGAACAGAAGTACGCTGATGCGGTGAAGAACGTAAGTCTCTCGTGTGTCTACACACACACACACACACACACACATTTTAACTATTTATTTAAGTCCACTTAAAAGAAATGATCTACAGGGACACAAATACTACAGATGCAGTCAAATGCATGCACATAATCAAGGACTAGTGGCATACAGCAGATTTTCACCATTATTAGCATCACTCAGTTGTTATGGGTACAAGTAGCACCGTCTCCGCCAGATATGACGGCTGCCTATAATAGCAGACAGAGCGCAGTACTTTGCTAGCCGTTTAGCCTTCTTTTTGGGCATCCCTAGTTGTTGAAGCCCCCTTACAACCAGCCTGTGTGTGTGTCCTAAGCTGCCAAATATGATCACAAGAAGTCGGCTCTGGTAACCTAACTCTGAGATGACGTTTAGGAGTGGTTGATATTTAATCATCTTAGTCATAAAGGCTTCTTCCATACTAGAGTCAAAGGTACATGCAACCAGTGGCGTAGGAACCGGGGGGACGGGGGGGACGTGTCCCCCCCAATATTGGAGACAGTCGCATTTGTCCCACCCAAAAATGACACCGTGGAAGACAAAAATATTTGCCAACTCCCACCCATTGGCCGTGAGACACACGTATTTGATTGGTTTCCCTATCAAATGTCGAGAGCGCGTAGTACATTAATATAATGCGCGAGCTTGAGTCTCTCTGCTCGCGCGCGGAATATAATGTGCCGAGCGAGCGCAAATCTCTCTGTTGCGCGCGGATTATGATGTACCGAGCGCGAATCTCCCGCGCGCACTCTCAGATACACTTGTAAGAATTCTCTCTCTGGGCTCGCTCAGAGAATATACCTGCACTTAAAACGTGTTCGTGCAATCGCGAATCTCTCCTCTTCCCCATCTTACAGTTTTAGGTTATAAGAATGTTTTCATAACGTTCCCATTAAGTTATATAAAAACGTTATTTCTGAATGTTTTAGGGAATTTCAAATAGTCCAGTTTTTAGACAATGCATTAACGTTATTTCCTGGTTATAATAACGTTAGAACGTTCAATTCTTCCTTTATATAAACGTTGTATTAACGTTCTTGCTTGGTTATAAGAACGTTATTCAAACGTTCAATTCTCCCATTAGGCTATATAAACGTTCTCTTAATGTTTTTCTAAGATAATGAAAAACGTTTCGTTCACTTATTAAAACCTTTCTTAATGTTTTTTTTATATAACAAGATATCCTATATAATAGGCATATGAAGAACCTAAAACAAGAACTTTCAGATTTTAAAATTAAGATAAAAAATATATAGAAAGATAATTTTAAAAAAGACTAATACTAACTATAGACATGTCTATGTGTAATGTAGTCCACTGAAGTCGAGTTGAATTGAACCCAAGTAGTTTATTCCAATAAACCGACTTGGGTTGAAGTGACAATATGATGTAGAAAATATGATGCAGAAAATATGATGCAGATATCTAAATCAGAGAATTCATAGGTTCGTCGATTGGCGGGTGGATTATTTATTTTCAACAGTGGATTTGGATGACTCAAAGTGCACCAGATTAATGAATTTATCTTTAAAATGTACAAAATTTTCTTCCCGGGGGTGCATGCCCCCGGACCCCCCTAGAGGTACTGGGCTACATACACAAAACTACTGTGGGAATAACAGCCTATATGGTCTGTGCAAAATAAAATTCTAATTATCTTATAAATACGTACATGATCAGGATTTCATGTCTTCCTCTTGGTTTTGAGCCAGGAAAAACCCCTGTATTCTCATTGGGGACTGAGCCTCTCTAAAATTAAAATCACCCCTGGTCCCCCCCAATGTAAAACTCATTCCTACGCCCCTGCATGCAACCTCCACAACGAACACCTCGCTGATCTCGTCATTAATCACCACAATATCTGGTGTATTTGCAAGCACATGAGAAAAGGTTTCAGGGCTATTACAATTCTGAAACATAGAAGATTTTACACAAGAATGTTTATACATTTTTACAGCAGATGAGAAATGACATGATATGTCCTTCACTATAAGATCCACTATTCTGTCGTGGCGTGCGATGTACATTCCTTTATAGGCATGGCAGCCGTTCAGGATGTGTGGCAGTGTTTCAGTGATGTGTTCTGTAGTGTGGTGTAAGCAATGAGACACACACACACACACCCACACACACATGCTCACACACACTTCCTCTCTCTCTGTCACAGTTCCTGGATCTGATATCGTCCTCGGCTCGCTGGGATCAGAAGAGCATCGAGACGCCCATCATGCTGAAGGAAGGGTGAGAGACGCTCACGGTCCAATCACACGGCTCATACGGCCGTCACATGACACAGAGGCTTTATCAGTGTGTGTGTGTGTGTTTGTGTTTCTCTGCTGGACGCAGGAGCGTTAAACTCGTTATTAAGAGGTTTGACGCCAAGGGCTCTGGCAGGTAAGACTCACCTGTGTTAGATTGTGACCTTTGATCTCGTGACCCTCATCATGACCTCCCCCGTATCTGAGACTATATTACCCAGATCTCTGTTCTAGTCGTGATGTTCGTGTTGGACTCGTTCACAGCGCCGGCGACACGAGCTAACCCTAACCGTCAAATTTACATATCTTAATTTAATAATAACGCTAACACTAATAATAATAAATCGTCAAAAAAATATTTTTTAGGAAATAATCACACTTTTTCTTAGGGCTGGGTATTGTTAGGAATTTCACAATTCGATTCGATTTCGATTCTTGAGGCTTCGATTCGATTCGATTTCGATTCGATTCGATATTGACTTATTAGCTTTGATATCGATTCAATAATAAGTAAATACACAAGTAATTAAGTACCTGGGTATATTTTTAAATAATGTGTGCAGTATTACCAATGTTTAAGAACAAATTGACCCAAGCATGTTTCCTGTCATGGTTTATTTAGCAGAACAAACTGTACAATATTGTACATGTGTTGAATACAAAGCACAACTGTAACAAACAGGTGCTTTATTAACATCTCTAATCTAAAGTGCATGTAACTGTTAGTAGAAAGTATATTTTTCTTCCTAAACATTCAAGTTATAAAATAAATGTAAACAGAAGCACAAAATGTGCATACTCATAAAACAAAGTGCAACCATAGATATTATAACATTACAAAGTGCTAACTTACTTTGTCAACACAATAAATAACACTGAACAGCTGATCAGAGAACCTTTGGCTTATTTACTGTGCCTATGTAGGATACATTACCGACATTTCCATCATATAACTCATAACATTTTAGTACAATATATATAACATGTTAACTCTGAAGCATTTGTTATCAAACTAGTGCACATGCAGTTTTTGGGGACGTTGCGACCTTCGTCTGTTATATAGGACAACTTAGTTTGAATAAACGAGCAGACACTGATTAGCTACTTGCTCTACGTTTATTTAAAATGAACAACAAGACGACTAGAAGTGAATGTGCTTTCCATTAAATGAATCACACACAGTAAACAAATCCTTAACAAAAAAATCTTTGCAATGAATTGCAATTTAGACTCGCAAACTGCGTGCCGGTGCGGTGACATACATACTCGGACAGATTCGGCTTGTCAGAAGTCGTTCATCCTCGGATGCGGTGCCGCGCGCGCTGTTACAAAAAAAGCCTTGCACACAGCCAAGCGAAATGAGGTCTTGCACACCAAACGCGTCATTTTTGCCGCGCGCACCTTCGCTCACGTGCGGATTATAGACAGTAAAAGAAACGGACGCGTCGAGTATAAACAAGTCTTTACTCCGTGTCAGCGCGCGCTCTGATGAGTGTTGCCCACAGCGCCGAATCGATTCATAGGATTTGATGAATCGATATTGAATTGAGAAACAAATAATTGCAATGCATTGATGAATCGATATTTTTACCCAGCCCTACTTTTTCTTCTATGTTGTGATTTTAACAGTATAAATCTCTGTTGTGACGCATGTTGTTTGGCAAAAAAAGTTTAATATCATATAAAAGATGTTTTATGTCTTCATTCGATTACTAGAAAATTCACAAGACAGAATTTGTGGAAGATTTTTTTTTTTACTAAAATTTTCGTTTTTATTAATATTCAACATCCCGACGCCGCTAATATTCAGCTGAATATACGCTGCGCTTTCCTCTCAACACAAATGACAGAAAACAGGAGTTCGGAAAGAAATGGACCGGAGAAGAAGGCGGAGCCTCAGAGCCACACCCACCTATTGCATCATCAGCAAACTGACCAATGGGAGCTCAGAGGTTAAAGCGAACTGCTCATGAACGATGTTCCCCAAGTGAACTTTGTTTCGGCCTGATTTTGTTTGCAGTGACGTCACACGGTTCGTTCGAGTGTATCGAGGCCTTGAGTGACACACACACATCTGATGTTTAGAGAGTAGATGATGCAAACCCAGACAAAGAATGAGACTGAAATTTTTATTCGTTTATCTATGCAAAAGTGTGTGTGTGTGTGTGTGTGTGTGTGTGTGAGTGTGTGTCAGTGTTTGAGAATGTTTGTGTGCGTGCTGTGCGTGCGTGTGTGTGTGTGTGTGTGTGTGTGTGTGTGTGTGTGTGTGTGTGTGTGTGTGTGTGTGTGTGTGTGTGTGTGTGCGTGTGTTGTGTGTGCGTGCGTGTGCGTGCAAGTGCCTGCGTGTGCGTGTGTGTGTGTGTGTGTGTGTGTGTGTGTGTGTGTGTGTGTGTGTGCGTGCGTGTGTTGTGTGTGCGTGTGTGTGTGTGTGTGTGCTGGAGCTGTGCTCCATTTGCTCATGATTTACTCTCAATTTCCATCTACTGAAAATCTATTGAAATATTAAAGCAGCTCTATGCAGGATTTCTGTTTTTGTCAAACAGTGACCCCTAGAGTCGCTGTGGGATACTTGTACTGTCGTAAATATCACGCACGCAGAGATGTCTCTGCACTCACGCCTGATCCCCCTGTACACCGGTACCTGTTCAGTAGGATGAAAGCTGTAACGAGTGGAAATAAGGTGTGGCCCCTTTAAGAGCTGCGCGCGCCCTGTTGAACTGTCGGCAGTCTGTATTGTATGTGCGTCTCGAACACCACATGTATAGAGCATCACAGTCCCGCCCCCAGCCGGTGCCGGAAGTAAAAATTCAATACAATTTCTCCATTGACATTTGGGATATAAGCCATAAAAACGTAACCACACATGGTAGACTTAAAACCAGCTACGGCTGTACTAAGTGATTGTATATGCTCATATAAACGCCAAAAGTTCATGGGGCACTAACCTTGTTTTAAGATAAATCCCTTTTATTCGCGATGTATTGGATAAGTACTTCATTACCCATAATCCTGAACAATCCCACAATCCCACAGTGATGCATCTGATTGGTGGAAGTCGTGTCACGTGTCTGAAACCCCACGAAGGCGCGTGAAGACTGAAGATCGCGTAATGACGTAGGGCTAGCTCATTGGTCGTACGTCAGAGACGACCCCGCGCCATTGGATGTGCATTTGCCCCAGCGCAGCCTATGAGTGAGCCAGATGCTCGATGTTTTAGCATACGCATAAGCTTCAGTAAATCGAGGAAAAGGAGTTTCCCTGCACATTCACTATATAAAATTCACTGGAGGAAAAGTTCACGTTGCCGTCGTCAGATTTGGAAGTCACTCAAAAGGCTCTTTCACGGTGGCTTCAGTGAGGCGCGGTGGGTTATGGGAGGAGTAGTTCCTTTGCTCGGAAATGAAAATATGTACACAGGCTTGTACCCTTGACTTTTTTTGGATTTTCTCTTCGTTTTTTCACTCGAAATGATATGTTGTATGCTTATGAGTTCAGCCGTAGCTGGTTATCCTCAGACATGCCCTTATACTCTTTAGATACGGATTTTACAAAATGTCAATGGGAGAAATGAATGGGAAATTTACTTCCGGCACCAACGCTCTCTCAGGCTGCGGGCGGGACTGTGATGCTCTATACTGCGCTGGGTTATTTCTGTTTGATGCTCATTTTAGCAGATCTTTCTTGCCGTAAAGCAATTCGTTACATCGCGAGACCTGATATCACGCGACACTTCCTGATGCTGCGGCCGCCGGCTCAAAGTTGCAAGTGCGTTTTTTTCCGCTTTTCCGTTTTTTCCAGTGCGTGTGTGTTTGTGTGTGTGTGTGTGTGTGCGCGTGTGTGCGTCAGTGGCGTAGCCACGAGGGGGCCTGGGTGGGCCTAGGCCCCCTCATTTACATGTCCGGCCCCCTCATATTTCTGATTGCTTAAAAAAAATAAAAAAAAACTAGGAGGCATTATGTGAATTAGGCCTACACTGCGCAAACCAAAGTAATACTATCCACCGGATGAAGAAGGGTTGGCTCTCAGTCTCCACAGTACATAAAATATTCATTTTATTTTATTTATTTTTCGTGTTCGCATTTATGAGGAAAAAACAATGTTACGGACATGTTCTCCGTTACAGACGTGAGCGCCCTGAAAGCGGCACTGCTTTAAAACTTTCACAGAGACATCAAATAGAAATCATTAGAATTTGAAACTATCTTTAACCTGAATTTCGTTTTGTATTAATTGTATCTTAATTTTAATCAATGTTTCATCAACCAATTGATTTAATTAACAAGAAGTAAATGAGGAGCTCTTTTCCAAAACGCGATAAATCCATTTCAATAGTTTTCAGGAAAATTACATTTCTTACCTAGACCCACACATTTTGTGAATATTCAATTTATCCTTTTAAAATGTTTTTTTTTCCCTCAGTCTGAACATGTTGAACAACGATTATTAAATCAAACAACAATATTGTTGATGATAAATTCAAAGTTAATTTAATTTTTTTTTCAAAACGCTATAAATCCACACAAAAAAAATCAAAAAATGGATGATTTTGCCCACTTAATTAAGTTTTGTTTTGTAGAAAGCCTTTCTTTAAAGTGAATTTCGTTTAGTATAAATTGTATCTTAATTTTAATAATATTTTCATCAACCAATTTGCCTGGATTTATTAAATAAGAAGCAAATAAATAATATATATAATCATGGCATGGAGGCACCGCCGCCGTCACTTGCATTGCACGTGAGCTGGAGCGCATCTCATCATAAATTAACCGAAATTCAGGTATGCCTCCCAGACATGAGAAATACATCTATATAGAAAGCTTGAAATGTCTTTAAACGAAACAATTAAAAACGAAAATAAATAGCATAGCCTACTCTGATTATGTAATCCATTACAGGCGTTTCTCTCTATACAGAAATGCGGATCGTCAATTTCCTCTTTGAAGACACTGACACAGAAAACAGTTGATTAATAAAAATAAAATAAAAATTTCGATTTTTGAACGATATTCGACTTTTGCTCCTTGATTGTCGAATGCCATTTTTGGCAGAAATTATCAAATAGACAGAAACATTTGGCAGCAGCATCTACCCCCATGTATAGGTCTCACTGGCTCATCAGGCCATCAAAAGTGTTATCACCGTTTAAAGCACTCATTTTGAGGAATGAATGAACATAAACAAACCTCTGTTGAGCGCGCCGATGTTGGATTGCGTAGAACGCTCACTGAAGTCTGATTTGTCAAGAGAGGATTTCTTGCGTTTAGGCTACAAATAGGTTTGGCGCTTATTGAGGTTTGGAAAAGAACTGCATGTTGCAGTACTTTAATCAAGGAAATATATAGCGACTTGGCATGAAACATTGATGGAGCAGTGAATAGGTTCAGAACACAGCAAAATGACATGACAAACTATTTTTTTTTTAAATGGCGTTTATCGCGTTTTGGAAAAGAGCTCCTCAAATATAGCAGACGATGGATAAGAAACGGAGGCACCGGCGTGTGAACTGGAGCTCGTCTCATAATGAACCGAAACTCAGCATATAAGGTAGGCTACCCTTCTTGCGTCACAGAAATGTCTACTTTTAAACAGAACAATTCAAAACAAAAGAATACAGACTGCTCTCTGCTTATGTAATCCAGGCGTAAATGTGCATTTCTCTCTGGCGCGTTCACTACTGAAGATCGCGAGTCAGCATCGTCAACTTTATATATAGGGCCTATATATATATATATATATATATATATATATGTGTGTGTGTGTGTGTGTGTGTGTGTGTGTGTGTGTGTGTGTGTGTGTGTGTGTGTATATATGTTGCCCCCTCATTTAAAGACGGGACCCCCCAAAAATAAAATTCTGGCTACGCCCCTGGTGTGCGTGTGTGTGTGTGTGTGTCTGACGGGTTGTTCTGTTCTTCCAGGTTCATGATCAAACGAGCTCAAGGCCGGAACCGCTTCGGTCTGAAGAACTTCAAGAAGAGATGGTTCCGCCTCACCAACCACGAGTTCACTTACCATAAAACCAAAGGTAACGCAAAAGGTTTGTCCTCAACTATCACTACAGGTGTGTGAGGCGTCTGTGGAGGATCGTGTGTGTGTGTGTGTGTGTGTGTGTGTGAGGCGTCTGTGGAGGATCGTGTGTGTGTGTGTGTGTGTGTGTGTGTGAGGCGTCTGTGGAGGATCGTGTGTGTGTGTGTGTGTGTGTGTGTGTGTGTGTGTGTGTGTGTGTGTGAGGCGTCTGTGGAGGATCGTGTGTGTGTGTGTGTGTGTGTGTGTGTGTGTGTGTGTGTGTGTGTGTGTGTGTGTGTGTGTGTGTGTGTGTGTGTGTGTGTGTAATATGAAAAATTTGAAGAGTTTTTAACATTGATAATAATCATAAATGTTTCTTGAGCATCAGATCATCATATTATAGTGATTTCCGAAGGATCATGTGACACTGAAGACTGGAGTAATGATGATAAATTCAGCTTTGATCACAGGAATAAATTACACTTTACTATATATTCACATAGAAAACAGATGATTTACATTGAAATAATATCACACAATATTACTGTATTTATGATCAAATAAATGCAGCTTTGGTGAACAGAAGAGACTCGTTCTTAATGATTCCAAACTTTTGAACACTAGTGTATAGTCTATTTTGAAAATGTTTTTAAATTGTTGACCGTTGTGGTGTGTGTGTGTGTGTGTGTGTGTGTGTGTGTGTGTGTGTGTGTGTGTGTGTGTGTGTGTGTGTGTGTGTGTGTGTGTGTGTGTGTGTGTGTGTGTCCAGGAGAGGGCGCTCTCTGCAGTATCCCTATAGAAAACATCCTGGCTGTGGAGAGACTCGAAGAAGAATCCTTCAAAATGAAGAACGTAAGAGGAACTCTTTCACAGTCACATTTGATATTATGTTGTGTTTATGCAGAATCTGTGTTTCTACACACAGTCAAACCAACAATGATTCAGACAGCAGATATAATGTGTGATATTGTTCCACTAGTGTGTGCAGGACACTATAGTTCATTTATGTGAGTGAGGAGAGCAGAATAAAGTAAACTGTGACATATTATACACAATAATTCTTCAAATGAGCAAACAAAAATGATTGGGTCACTTTGAGCTGATCATGTTTTGCTTCAGTGTTTTTTCTTTAATAACTAATGCTCTTTTTACACACAGACTGAACAACATGAAGCATTGTGGGTAACTGGTTGAGCTAAACTGGTATTATCTAATTGTGTAGTTAAATTTAACAGCTGACAGATATTCAACATAATTCATGTGTGAGAGTCTAACAGAAGGAGGACAAAACCTGTCAAATATATTATTACAGTCATAATTTATTAACATTTTAGTGAAAAAACTGATAATGTGAGAAATGTTGAATAAATGTGGGTTTGATTATATATTTCCCATGAACTCGTTTCCTAAGAAAGTCCTCAACCGAACACGAGCTGCTTTCATACTTCATAAAGTTCTCAAAACATTTGCACAAAAACATTTTTTTTAAATCTTTCATGGAATGTTTTAGTTGGATGTTCGTCTAACGTTTTTTAAATGTTGCTACTTGTTTAAGAACCTATAGTGAAATTTATCACATTTATTACATGGCTTGTTAGAATTCCAAGATCACTTCGCGTCGGGCTCCTAGTCAGCCTGTCAACAACCGCCTCGCTCTACATTATCCCTTACATAAACTGAATAATTGTTAGGGGTGTAACGAGATCTCGTGCCACGAGATCTCGCGAGACTAAAACATGACGAGATTTCCCGTCGAGTGAAAAAGCTGTCTCGCGATTTCTATTACCATAGAATATTCCACCGCTACACTCACATTCGCCTAAACTATCGTTTTGCTGTTTTTGTAAAAATAATTAAAAACCATTATAAACTAATGTAAAAGTCTGCTCTGCTCATCCAGCACGAGTTGCAGTTGCAATCAGTGCAGCACGAATCACAGTTCACTGATCGCGTGAGGATGGCGGAGGATTCGTTGCGCAACATAGACTAAACGTCTGATCTTATGTTGTATAATGCACGCTCAGCACCGCTGCTATACACACAGAGTACGCGCGATCAATATAGTGAAAGTAAAACACAAGCTCGCTGATGTGCATTGCGCACAAATTAGGCCGCGAACATTACAATCGTCCGTCTCCCAATACCCATCTCTGGACTGTTTATTTGCGGCTATCGTCTCAGTTTGCACTTCGAATATTGAGAGAGTACTGTAATGTCTTAAAGACAACAGACAAGGGAGGCTCTGTTTCTGAACTTATAATCGGAACGCAAGAACAACTGTGGAGACAAACACCAGGCTCGTTTCTCTACTGGCCTTTCCCGAACTCACCGCATTAACCCTATAACTGCCGGTGCAAAATAAAACAGCAATTTCAAAACAATTATAAAGAGTCTGTGCGCTAACTATGATTATGGTTGCACTTGCACTTATTGTTTGCACTTAATAAGACTTCTGATTGAGGCTGTGTGTGACCTCCTAACTGAACTCTAGAAGTTCTGAAAGCTCTTAAATGTACAGTAAGGTCTGAAGAGACTAATGTGAAATCATACAGGAGAAAAGCCAGTCATTAAAAACCTTTTATTATTAAAAGGTTATATTGTTGTATATTGTTTTCTTTCAATGCATTTGATAATTCATACTCCTAATGCATGTCATTTCAGGTCTACTTAATAAGATTATTAGTTAAACATTGCAAAATGCACCTGCATACTTTTCCAGTCATGAATTTTGTCATTGAGGATTTCTGTAAAATTGTGCAAAAATCTCGTCTCGTCTCGTTCTCGTGAACCCAATCTCGTGTCTGTCTCGTCTCGTGAGATAAGCGTCTCGTTACACCCCTAATAATTGTTGTTTGTCTGTATATCTGTTGTCCCTGCAGATGTTCCAGGTCATCCAGCCAGAGAGGGCGCTCTACATCCAGGCTAATAACTGCGTTGAGGCTCGCGACTGGATCGACATCTTGACCAAAGTCAGTCAGTGCAACCGCAAGCGCTTGAGCACGTTCCACCCGTCGGCGTACCTC
Organism: Chrosomus eos; assembly: GCA_036326025.1. NCBI lineage: Eukaryota > Metazoa > Chordata > Actinopteri > Cypriniformes > Leuciscidae > Chrosomus > Chrosomus eos. The sequence goes on from CM070819.1 coordinate 53,283,878, forward strand.
AACGGACACTGGCTCTGCTGCAAACTGTCCTCGGACGCGGCGCCCGGGTGCACGCCCTGCACGGGGTGAGGAAGATATTCATCATAATAATAATAACACAACACACAGGGTTCCCACGGGTCCTTGCAATCCTTGAAAGTTTGTGAATCTGAAAAAAAAAAAAAAAATTCAAGGCCCTGGAAAGTTTTTGAAAATAAACAAACACTAGCTGTGTTTCCATCCACACGTGTTTATCCGCATTAAGTGATATTGAATCAAAAATGCCTTATGGAAACAGTAAAATTCGATTGAATTTCATGAATATCGACTCAAATGAAATGCGTTCGGTCTCACAGGATTTTATCTTGATGGATATAGCTACGGCTTATGCGATAAACGCTTATGGAAACGTTATTGTGGCGCGATCCATTTTGTCTAGCAAAAGTTTGTTTGCTTGAATGTTGTGCAATTCAGTGCGAAAATGAATAGAAACACCTTAAAATGTCTCAAATTAATTCGATATACCAATTTGATCGCAAAACAGCATGTGACGTCATTACACACTAGGGGTTGAACGACTTCAGATTTTTTGAAGTCGACTGTTATGACATCAAAGTCGAGTCGACATCGACTAGTCGATGACATCATTCATAAAAACACAAAAGATAGGACTGCTTTGCAACATGCCACAATTTGCAATTAATTAACAGAAAATTATACAGATGCTGACAGCTCATAATGGGGCCGTTTACACCTGGACACTTCATGCGTTTTTACTGATCTGATATATCAAAACGATTAAATTTACACATAAATATGTTTTCGCAAAACGGATATAAATCTTCAAACAACGCGCTATATGCAGTTTAACGGATTTCACGTCACCAACAGTAATGTGCTGCATTTTATTGATCATCAGCTCATTTCAAAATCAAAGACCGCAATAAGAGAGACAGCACTGGTAAGATTATTTTGTTTCTTTACTTTTAACGAAGATGATTGTGTGTAAGCATCTGCGACTTACTTTCACTTTGATTTGCGATAGTTTGCACGTTGGCTTGATGAATGCTCGAGCTGCTCATCTGCGGCGATGCGTGTTGCAGCTTCATCGCTATAATACGCTCTCACATGCTCTCACACGTTTATTTTTAGCATTTTTAGGAGAAGTCCAATTTACATATGTGGTTTCAACAACCAGATGCATTTACACTTGTCCAGTTTCGTCTGTTAAGCGGCCCAGACCTCCACCTGAAGTGGTTTGAGCGACCGGATTTAAATCCGTCTCGAATGCGTTATGGATGGCATTTACAGCCCACTGTTTACATCATCATCATCATGATTATGATCGCATTAGTGATGCGCAGATCCAAGTAATAATATTCCAATTAATTGCGGGTAAATTAGAGGTAGGCTACATCAATATATAAATAAATGAAAAACATAATGTTTTAATGATTTTAATAAAGAGACTGAACTCTAATTTCCTGGTAAAACAGTGAGCGTGCGTCACGTTTTTACTTTCGTTTTCAACAATATGGGTTAGTAAAGTATTTACACACACTTAATGTACCAATGCTGCTTTCTTGCTGCAATAACCCTCTGGGCTCTTCATCTGTTGTCGTCTGCAACATGTTAGTATCAAAATTAGCGCAATCATAGTGTCACATGATCAACGCGACTAGTCGACGTCAAGCTTAAAGCGTCGCGGCATTGCATTAAGGTCGACTAGTCGGTTCAACCCCTATTACACACAGGTTTTTATTCGCTTTAAAGCTGTTGGATGGAAACACACTTTCACCAGCTTTATTCACATGAGTTTTTTACCGAACTTCAGATAAGTGGATGGAAACTTGACTAGAGTAGAGATACAGGTCCTTGAATGTGCTTGAGTTTATTTTGTGCAAGAAGTTTTCTGGAAAAAAATTCCGTTTTATTCCCTTCCGGTTCGCTAATGTGTTATTTCGCCAACACTTCGTGGCCCATGCACACTAGCTTGCTTGATTTACGTTAGTTACACACATTTACGCGTCACATTAAGTGTTTCCCGCCTGTTGTACGTAGCCATGACGTTCACGCGCGCACGAAACCACTACGATGGAACCTCAACGTCTAGCAGTCAAACATTGCAAAAATAGGCTGGTGACATGAGCCTCAGCTCTTTTCAATAAAATCCATGCAAAAGTTGATATCAGATCATTTTAGAATACAGTAGAGGATGTACCGAATATACTTCAGTTTTATGCAAAACAGAAATACGACAAATAGAATATCAGATCTCTATCATATGGCTAAAAATAAATGAACAAGAAGATTTTTTGCATAGTTGTGTTTGACAGCATGTATCTTACAAGCTAACACGATGTAACCTGGCTCTCTCTTGAAGTGCGTCCTCACATTAAGTCCTTGAATTTGAGGGTATTGGACCTGGAAAGTCCTTGAAAGGTCTTTGAATTTGAAGTTAACCGAGGTGTGGGAACCCTGTTAATAATAATAATAATAACACAACACGTAGCCGCTGAGAAGCTAAGCAGCAGGAACAATCCCTGACGCGTTTCCATGCATTCATAATCCGTGAAAATAGTCCACGCGCAGTAAAGGCCATCGCACACTGAGTCCGAAATACGCATCTGAAATTTTTACGACCTCACGTTATGTCAATCACCTTTGCACACTGCCTCCGAAACTTTCGTCCGTCATAAAAAGTATCGGATCAGGTTCGATTTTCTGCGTTTTTCGCATCCGTAGCAAGCAGTTTGAATGTTGTTTTAACAATTCAGAGCAATTTATTTCGTATTTTATCAATGAATGCCTAAAACGGTCAACAGAAAGTGAGCGCTCCTCGCTACACAATGTAAACAAAACAGGAAACACTACCAGGTAAATACCCATCTATCCCCATGTGACCAAACCACCTGGAAACGTACGCGCAAAATACAAAATAAAAGTTTTCAAAATAAAAATCTGGTTGTTTGTATCACTGCATGTTTAGAGTGAGCTGAAATGACAAGAGTGCACATATATTTGGTAAATAAATATAAAGAATGTTTATTTACACATCACACAACGTGTTTTTTTTTCTCACTCAAATTCGGTGTTTCTGGTAATCAAATGAAGACATAAAACGTTAATTTAATTTATTACTTTTTGTCAGACAACATGCTGCATAATGAGCTTTAATTTTAAAATTTAAGACATGGAAGAAGAATTGTGATTATTCCTTAAATACTTTATTTGTATTAGTGTTAGTATTAGTATTATTATTATTACATTGAGACGTATGTAAATTCTACTGTGCAACAGTGATATATTTCTGTCAAGTTTTTCTGTCAACCAAACTTTTATTTTAACGGGTTGCCGTGAAGACCTTTGTTTCTGTGTGCTTATGACATAAAGCGACATTAATATTCACACACTGTAGTCTATATCGCGTATATATGTACTAAAAGAAATTGCTCAATTTTGAGCTCTATTTGGCTTCCATAACACTTCGTCTTCTTAAACTAGTGGACAGAACACATCCAAAACACACTTTTAAAGGGTACCTATTATGGCATTTAAAATGTTCCTAATAATGTTCTGGGAGTCCCCAACAACAGTTTTACGAGCATGCCATGACAAAAAACACTTTTGTTGTCTTATAATATGCATTTATTTTTACCTGATTTGCTCACCGACTCCCATATGAATCGTTTAGCGAGTCATTTTTCCAAACCCCGCCTTTGCGTGACGCTAATCTGCGGTGATATGTTAGCTACCATAGCCCAAAGTTTAGTGGTAAAAGCACATTCAGTCTTTGTTTGCGTTAGCCCAACGCATAAACATATTGATAATACTAAGAGGTAACTTTATAGCTATATTCTTTATGACAACTCCATTAACAACGACAACTGACGACCTATGCGCTGTGCATACACAACACACACACATACTTATTGAGCATGATACATAAAAGCAACAACTAATATTAATAATACTTACAGGTTGTGATTCGGAGAAGGAAACTGATCCAAATAAACTCGGTACTGAACCTTCAGTATCAGCCGACTCGCAAATCCATACTTATAGACCCCTTATCAGCCGACGTCACAGTTACGTCACGGCGCTAGCTGGAGGCAAAACAAACGGAAAACTGCAGGCGGCTAATACAAACCAGCACAGATTCGGCTACATAATAAGGAGCTTAAATTATTATTATTATTGTTAAATGTCATCTTGTTGTGTTGTTGGGTGCAAGAATCAATGAAAAATGAGTATGCTGTATCTGGAATTTTTATTTCTCGAAAATATTCACATCATTAACATTGCACGTACTGTCACTGTTTACATTGTCGTCTTCTCGGCGCTGGCTCGGCAGAACTGCGGATCGTACACACAAGTCTTGTACATGACCATTCAGCACATAGTTATAGGCATCTAAAGATTTATATGCCCTCAGTTTCTCTTTACGCTCGGTTTCTCTATCAGGTAGGTGTAGAAGTCAGGCCACTCAACCGGAGGTAGCGTTAATCCTGTCAGATCGTCCATTGAGTGAGCGTGTACGGGTCAGCCGTAAAACGTTTTTTACGTCTGGTTCCGTCCGTTAAAATTAACTTTTGCAAATAAAAATCGCGGTCCTGGACACTGAGTGACCTTGCACATTAAGATAAAACCGAATTTTCTCCAGTCATTGTTAAAAAACAAGCTAACAAAACTTGCAAAATAACGTTGGGGAAGCGGCCAGAGGGATCGTTCTGCAGCCAACTAAGCTCCGCCCACAGAAAAACGTCACCATGTTTACCAACTGATAAGGGGTCTATAGCATTTAGGTTTGTGAAGCAATCATCTTCAAAATGACGCGAACACAACAAGGTCCGGCTATACTTCTCTGGTATAGTTGTATGAACACTAGGGATGGTAAGATTCACCGGTTCGCATCGGTGCATCGGCATAAAAGCTAACGATGCGATCCATCGATTTAAATAAGTGTGCATCGGATACAAGTTGGCATTTGTATCGCGATGCATCATTTCTAACATATCTGCATCGGTAAAAAACGATTTATTCATATATAATTATTAGTAAATGCGTTATAGCCTACTTTTAGAAAGTGATACCTGAGTATTATGTATTATGTAACTGCTGCGTTCACTCCGAACGCGGATAGAGCGTCTGTAGCGGGTGATTTCCATGTTGAGTCAAAGACGCATTGACGCGGGTCTGGAGGTCCTGTGGCGCGATTTCGCCTCATTCGCGCGATTGATTTCTCCTTTCTGAACTGTTGTTGCTCGAGCGCGTTCTCTCATCACCACTGCTGACGCTGCTACAGGAATATGACGTATCACAACACTACGGAGTGCGAGGCGTGTCCTGAGCGTCACGTTTAAACCTTAAAGTAGGACATTTAAATGAATCTGGTTTATATAAGCCTGTGACTGCAAATAATAGTTTTTCATATATATATATATATATATATATATATATATATATATATATATATTATATATATATATATATTACATTTGAATACAGTGAAAGACCTGTTTGTGAAAGTTTTTTTTATTTGTATTATTCTTTATGTTAAAACAGCTCCTGCTTTCTGGTCACTGTTAGCCTACCTGCTGAAATCACATTAGCCTTCTGGCAAGTTACTGAACATTTCTTTATTGTTTATCCCTGAGCCTCCTTAGATTGTTTCACTGTTAAATGTGTGAGCTGTTAAAAATGTAACTGGAGACAGGACAGGAAAAGAATGTCTGTTTTTATTTAGCCTAATCTTGTGGTTTTGTGAAAACCAAATATTTTGCTTGTGAAAGTCATGCATTAAAAGTCAGAAGACACTTAAGCTACTTTATGATTTGCTGTATGTCTGATAAATAAAAAGTTAACTATCTATACAATATTGAATTGCATAGCATCATATTTTTCTCCATTGCATCGCATTACATTGAATCGAATCGAAATCGGATCGCACCGCATCGTAATAGTAGTGAATCGTATCGCATCGCATCGGTAGCTGCTTATATGTATCTTTAATGTATCGAATCGTTGGCTATGCATGAATCGTATGCATCGGCCTCAGCTATGGAAATGCCATCCCAATGACAGAAAGGCACATTCAGGCCTATACTTTGTGGTATAGTTGTATATATGAACACAGACAAGGTTCGCTATACTTCTGTGGTATAGTTGTATATATGAACACAGACAAGGTCGGCTATACTTCTGTGGTATAGTTGTATATATGGACACAGCACAAGGTTCGGCTATACTTCTGTGGTATAGTTGTATATATGGACACAGCAACAAGGTTTCCGGGCGTATACTTCTGTGGTATAGTTGTATATATGGACACAGCACAAGGTTCGGCTATACTTCTGTGGTATAGTTGTATATATGAACACAGAACAAGGTTCGGCTATACTTCTGTGGTATAGTTGTATATATGAACACAGAACAAGGTTTGGCTATACTTCTGTGGTATAGTTGTATATATGAACAACAGTTTGTACTTCTGTGGTATGTTGTATATATGAATTAGCCACTTAGTCTTCAAATGCTCCTCACTGAGCAGATGAAAAAAGTTTGCTTTTGCGTCGCACTTCAAAACAGCGTCTCGACATGATGTTAGTTTTCCCTGCGTCTCCGGCAGGGTTGCCAGGTCTGCACAACAAAACCAGCCCAATTGCTCATCAAAACTAACCCAATCACGGCCAAAAATAGTCAAATAGCGTTCCCGGGTGTTTCCCCAATAGCAATCATGTTCCAGTGGTAAAACAATCGCGTCAACCCGTGCACTACACAAACAACCCGCGGAAACAGTGCAGGCATACGGACCTGGCAACACTGGTCTCCGAACGCAATGATGGGTGTATCTTATTCAAATAACTTGTCAAGTTGACGTCAACTAGACAAAGGAAAAGCATCGTTCGTCGAGCGATTCATATCAGCGACTCAGAGTCGACTCTTACTTTTGAGAGACAATAACTTTGTATACGGTGAACTTTCATATTTAAAACTTTGCAGGATGTTTTCGTTCACTTAGATCTATGTTACACACTACATGAAGGGCAATTTTCAAAAATCCATAATAGGTACCCTTTAAGTGTTTCTTTTATTGCCCTATTCTGTATCTGTAGACTTCAGTTTCAGTCAGTCCATATCTTGATGCATGGTGTGTGATGTGATCATGTGTGTGTTGTGTCGCTCAGGGGTCTTCCCGCCAACATCCAGCTGGACGTGGATGGAGATCGAGAGACCGAGAGGATCTACTCACTCTACAGCACTTACATGTCCAAACTGGTGAAGATGCAGGGTGAGTGAGAGAGAGAGAGTGAGAGTGAGAGAGAGAGTGAGAGAGAGAGTGAGAGAGAGAGAGAGAGAGAGAGTGAGAGAGAGAGAGTGAGAGTGTGTGAGAGAGAGAGAGAGTGAGAGTGTGTGAGAGAGAGTGAGAGTGTGAGAGAGAGAGGTGTAGAGTGTGTGATGAAAAGAGAGTGAGAGTGTTGTGAGAGATGAGTGAGATGTGAGGGAGATGTGAAGTGTGATAGGTAGAGTGAGTGTGTTGTGAGAGAGTAGTGAGATGTGTGTGTGATGGAGATGTGGGTGTGTGTGAGAGAGAGTGAGAGTGATGGAGAGAGAGAGAGAGATGTTACAGAGACATGTGAATGTGTGAGAGATGAGTGAGAGTGTGTGAGTGTGGAGAGGAGAGTGTGAGTGAGTGAGAGAGTGAGAGAGAGAGAGTGAGAGAGAGAGATAGAGAAAAGAGAGGTGTGTGTGTGTGTGTGTGTGTGTGTGTGTGTGTGTGTGTGTGTGTGTGTGTGTGTGTGTGTGTGTGTGTGTGTGTGTGTGTGTGTGTGTGTGTGTGTGTGTGTGTGTGTTGTGTGTGTGTGTGTTTGAGAAGAGAGAGAGAGAGAGGAGTGTATGCTCCTTCACAGGACATTCATACAGTGGCAGACACTATTATCGAAAGCATTCACATCACACACTACCATTTGATCAGCTCATGCCTTCCCCAGGAATCGAACCCTTGACCCTGCTGTTGCGAGTGCGGTTGCGAGTGCGCAGTGGTTCGATGCGATTGCGAGTGCTGATGAGGTTGCATGCGTCCTGTAACGCGTCTCTTCTCTCCATCCAGAGGCGTGTGGCAGTAAGTCTGTGTACGACGGGCCTGAGCAAGAGGAGTACTCCACGTTTGTGATCGACGACCCGCAGGAGACGTATAAAACCCTGAGACTCGTGATCTCAGCCGTGCAGACGCTGGAGCAGCAGCACATGCAGTACAAGCGGGACAAGTTCAGGAAGACCAAGTATTGAAGCCAGTAAGTGTCACGCTTTCCACATACACCTCGTTTCACAGCACCTCTACAGGAAAATCATGACGTTATGTTTATAAACTTTATATGCCTTGTAGTCGCTAGAAATGGCGATAACATTACATTTTTGATGAAATAAAACATTTGACATTTGCTATATACAGGTGAAACTTTGTCTTGATGATTATGCTTACAGCTTAAAAACAGCCCCAAATTCAAAATCCCAGAAAAGTTATAAATATATATAAAATATATATATAATATATAATATATCACAATCATAGGTTTCAGTCCCCTCAAAAGTTCCCATATGTTTTATAATACAAATGTTTCGTTTCCCTCTAATGTTTTTCATAATTATCTGCCTAATGTTATTCTCTCATGAGTTCTGAACCTAGGTTTCTGCTCAGTGTTCTGCCTCAGTGTTCCCCTCAGTGTTTCTGCCTCATGTTTTGCCCCTCATGTTTCTGCCCCTCAGTGTTTGTCATTTCTGCCATTTTTCTCCCCTCAGTGTTTCTGCCCCTCAGTGTTTCTGCTCTCAGTGTTTCTGCCCTCAGTGTTTTGCCTCATGTTTCTGCCCTCAGTGTTTCCTTCTGCCCTCAGTGTTTTCTGCCTCTCAGTGTTTCTGCCCTCAGTGTTTCTGCTCGTTTTCTGCCTCAGTGTTTCTGTCCTCTCAGTGTTTTCTCCCTCAGTGTTTCTGCCACCTCAGTGTTTCTGCCCCTCAGTGTTTCTGCCCTCAGTGTTTCTGCTCATGTTTCTGCCCTCAGTGTTTCTGCCCCTCAGTGTTTCTGTGCTCTCAGTGTTTCTGTCCTCTGTTTCTGCCCTCTCAGTGTTTCTGCCCTCATGTTTCTGCCACTCTCAGTGTTTCTGCCCTCAGTGTTTCTGCCCTCAGTGTTCTGCCCTCAGTGTTTCTGCCCACCTCAGTGTTTTCTGCCATCATGTTTCTGCCTCCAGTGTTCTCTGTCTCTCATGTTTCTGCCCTCAGTGTTTCTTCCCTCCCTCAGTGTTTCTGCCTCTCAGGTTGTGTTCTGCCTCAGTTGTTTCTGCTCTCTGCTCAGTGTTTCTGCCATCAGTGTTTCTGCTCCTCAGTGCTTCTGCTTCAGGTCTGCCTCATGTTTCTGCCTCAGTGTTTCTAGCCCCTCAGTGTTTCTGCCCCTCAGTGTTTCTGCCCCAGTGTTTCTGCTCTATTTTCCCTCATGTTTCTGCCTCATGTTGTCTGTCTGCTCAGTGTTCTGCCTCCTCGTGTTCTGCCTCAGTGTTTCGTTTGCCCCTCAGTGTTTCTGCCCTCAGTGTTTCTGCCATGTTCTCCCTCAGTGTTTTCTGCCCTCAGTGTTTCTGCTGCCCTCAGTGTTTCTGCCCTCAGTGTTTCTGCTCTCAGTGTTTCTGCCCTCAGTGTTTCTGCTCGTTTTCTGCCCTCAGTGTTTCTGCCCCTCAGTGTTTCTGCCCTCAGTGTTTCTCAGTCTGTCTCTCAGTGTTTCTGCTGTCTGCCTCAGTGTTTCTGCCCTCATGCTCCAGTGTTTCTGCCTCAGTGTTTCTGCCCTCATGTTTCTGCCCTCAGTGTTTCTGCCTCAGTGTTCTGCCTCAGTGTTTCTCCTCAGTGTTTCTGCCCTCAGTGTTTCTGCCCTCAGTGTTTCTGCCCTCAGTGTTTCTGCTCTCAGTGTTTTCTTGTTCTCCTCAGTGTTTCTGCCTCAGTGTTTCTGCCTCAGTGTTTCTGCTCTCAGTGTTTCTGCCCCTCATGTTTCTGCCCTCAGTGTTTCTGCCTCATGTTTCTGCCCCTCAGTGTTTCTGCCCCTCAGTGTTTCTGCTCTCAGTTTCTGCCCCTCAGTGTTTCTGCCTCAGTGTTTCTGCCTCAGTGTTTCTGCCCTCAGTGTTTCTGCTCTCAGGTTTCTGCCTCAGTGTTTCTGCCCTCAGTTTTCTGCCCTCAGTGTTTCTGCCCTCAGTGTTTCTGCTCTCATGTTTCTGTCTCTCAGTGTTTCTGCCTCATGTTTCTGCCCCTCAGTGTTTCTGCTCTCAGTGTTTCTGCCCTCAGTGTTTCTGCCTCATCTAGGTTTCTCCCTCAGGTTTCTGCCCTCAGTGTTTCTGCCCTCAGTGTTTCTGCCCCTCAGTGTTTCTGCCCTCAGTGTTTCTCCCTCAGTGTTTCTGCCCTCAGTGTTTCTGCCCTCATGTTTCTGCCCTCAGTGTTTCTGCCCTCAGTGTTTCTGCCCCTCAGTGTTTCTGCCCTCAGTGTTTCTGCCCTCAGTGTTTCTGCCCTCAGGTTTCTGCCTCATGTTTCTGCTCTCAGTGTTTCTGCCCTCATGTTTCTGCCCCTCAGTGTTTCGCTAGTGTTTCTGCCCTCAGTGTTTCTGCCCTCAGTGTTTCTGCCCTCAGTGTTTCTGCCCTCAGTGTTTCTGCCTCTCAGTGTTTCTGCCCTCAGTGTTTCTGCCCTCATGTTTCTGCTCTCAGTGTTTCTGCTCTCGTGTTTCTGCCTCGTGTTCTCCTCAGTGTTTCTGCTCTCAGTGTTTCTGCCTCAGTGTTTCTGCCTCAGTGTTTTGCCTCAGTGTTCTGCCCTCAGTGTTTCTGTCCTCAGTGTTTCTGCCCTCAGTGTTTCTGCCTCTCAGTGTTTCTGCCCTCAGTGTTTCTGCCCTCAGTGTTTCTGCCCCTCAGTGTTTCTGCCTCTCAGTGTTTCTGCCTCTCAGTGTTTCTGCCTCTCAGTGTTTCTGCCCTCAGTGTTTCTGCCACTCAGTGTTTCTGCCCTCAGTGTTTCTGTCTCTCAGTGTTTCTGCCCTCAGTGTTTCTGCCTCTCAGTGTTTCTGCCCTCAGTGTTTCTGCCCCTCAGTGTTTCTGCCTCAGTGTTTCTGCCTCAGTGTTTCTGCCCTCTCAGTGTTTTTTTTTTTTTTTTTTTTTCAGTGTTTCTGCCCTCAGTGTTTCTGCCACTCAGTGTTTCTGCCCTCAGTGTTTCTGTCCACTCAGTGTTTCTGTCTCTCAGGTAGTTTTCTGCCCTCAGTGTTTCTGCCCTCAGTGTTTCTGCCCTCAGTGTTTCTGTCTCTCAGTGTTTCTGTCCCTCAGTGTTTCTGCCCCTCAGTGTTTCTGCCACTCAGGTTTCTGCCCTCAGTGTTTCTGCCTCTCAGTGTTTCTGCCCTCAGTGTTTCTGCCCTCAGTGTTTCTGTCTCTCAGTGTTTCTGCCTCTCAGTGTTTCTGTCTCTCAGTGTTTCTGCTCTCAGTGTTTCTGTCTCTCAGTGTTTCTGCCTCTCAGTGTTTCTGTCTCTCAGTGTTTCTGCCTCTCAGTGTTTCTGCCTCTCAGTGTTTCTGCCTCTCAGTGTTTCTGCTCTATGTCTCTGTCCTCGTGTTTCTGTCCTCTCAGTGTTTCTGCCTCTCAGTGTTTCTGCCCTCAGTGTTTCTGTCTCTCAGTGTTTGCCTCTCATGTTTCTGTTCTCTCAGTGTTTCTGCCTCTCAGGTTTCTGCCTCATGTTCTGCCCTCAGTGTTTCTGCTCTCAGTGTTTCTGCCTCTCAGTGTTTCTGTCTCTCAGTGTTTCTGTCTCTCAGTGTTTCTGCCCTCAGTGTTTCTGTCTCTCAGTGTTTGTCTGTCTCTCAGTGTTTCTGTCTCTCAGTGTTTCTGTCTCTCAGTGTTTCTGTCTTTCGCTCTCAGTGTTTCTGCCCCTCAGTGTTCTGTCTCAGGTTCTCCTCAGTTGTTTCATGTTCTCCTCAGTGTTTCTGCTCTCTCAGTGTTTCTGTCTGTCGGTTCTGCAGTCTCCTCAGTGTTTCTGCCTCTCAGTGTTTCTGCTCTCATGTGTTTCTGTCTCAGTCTTCTCATGGTTTCTGTCTCTCAGTGTTCTGCCTCTCAGTGTTTCTGTCTCTCAGTGTTTCTGCCTCTCAGTGTTTCTGTCTCTCAGTGTTTCTGCCTCTCAGTGTTTCTGCTCTCAGTGTTTCTGCCTCTCAGTGTTTCTGCCTCTCAGTGTCTGTTCTCAGTGTTTCTGCCCTCAGTGTTTCTGCCCTCCAGTGTTTCTGTTCTCTCTCAGTGTTTCTGCCCCTCAGTGTTTCTCGTCTCTCAGTGTTTCTGTCTCTCAGTGTTTTTGCCCTCAGTGTTTCTGCCCTCAGTGTTTCTGCTCCTCAGTGTTTTGCCCTCAGTTTTCTGCCCTCAGTGTTTCTGTCTCTCTCAGTGTTTCTGTCTCTCAGTGTTTCTGCCCTCAGTGTTTCTGTCTCCTCCAGTGTTTTCTGCCCTCAGTGTTTCTGTCCCTCAGTGTTTCTGCCACTCAGTGTTTTCTGTCTCTCAGTGTTTCTGTCTCTCATGTGTTTCTGTCTCTCAGTGTTTCTGTCTCTCAGTGTTTCTGTCTCTCAGTGTTTCTGCCCTCAGTGTTTCTGCCTCTCAGTGTTTCTGTCTCTCAGTGTTTCTGTCTCTCAGTGTTTCTGTCTCTCAGTGTTTCTGCCCTCAGTGTTTCTGTCTCTCAGCTGTGACTCACACGCATAACCTTTATCGTATACATCGCTTTACATTAATTAACTGTATGTATGCAGATAAAGTTGGTTGGAAACATCCAACTTTATATAAAGAGCTGTGCAATCAAATAGTTACAATCACATTGTTCGACTTTATTTGTGTGCACAAGTTGGTAGTTAAACATTCCGACTTCCCGTTACAATGTGTCACGTTTGTGTTTACAGGGAACATCCAATCGGTGATCAGAGCTTCCAGTGCTACATCCGCCAGCAGTCAGAAAGCTCCACCTACTCCATCTAACCACGCCCACCGTCTCCATGGCAACAGTTGTGATTGACAGGACGGCGGCCACAGACGAAAGCTGAAACTCTGGTGTTTTTATACGATAACGAAACGACAGCTTCCTCTGAACACGTCACGCGCGACAGTGGACGATGTAGCTTCGCCTCACACGTGCGTTTTAACATTTTATGATGTTTTTAAGCTAGAAGGCGATGAGACGTCCTCTAGTTGTGGATGTTTTGACAACGGAGTATTCCAATTGAAGTCTTCAGGACCACAATCCTTTGCGTTCACAGGGTTTTCAGATGAACTCTAACTGTGTTTTTAACTGGTGTAACTAGGTGATGGGAAATATTCTGCTTGCACTTGCCCTCCTCCGTTCAGATGTGTCCAGTATTGACTTACCTTTTCGCTAGCAGCTGAAGAAGTGCTGCATTGTGGGAAACGTGTCGTGTGTGTCGGAGCATGCCGGACGTCCTCATCCTAGCATGTGACACTAAACGAGTTTCTCACGGTTTGTGGGTCCAGTTGTGTGTGTTCAGCATCACATGAACGTCTCTGCTGGATATTTGTGTTTTTATACTTCGTGTTGTGTGTCACGTCCTGTAGGAACGTGTGTGTGTGTGTGTGTGTGTGTGTGTGTGTGTGTGTGTGTGTGTGTGTGTGTGTGTGTGTGTGTGTGTGTGTGTGTGTTGTGTTTGTGTGTGTGGTGTGTGTGTGTGTGTGTGTGTGTGTGTGTGTGTGTGTGTGTGTGTGTGTGTGTTAACTGAAGCTAGCGTGCATGAGTGTGTTTTATTGATTAATAATGAATAATAACTCACAGTCACAATTTATGGAGACGTTTTATATGTATATGATTATTTTGATGCATTTCATAAAAACCTGTCATGGTCATATTTCACCCTTAAATCAAAAGAATATATATAAATATATAGACATAAACATTATATATTTACTTAAGATGAATAGCTTGTATTCCTCATTTGTCACTTTGGATAAAAGTGTCTGCTAAATGAACAAAATGTAAATGTGTGTGTGTGTGTAAATATATATATAGTTTTATTTTTATTTATATATGTATACACATATTTTAATATTTACATCATTAATAAAGAACGGCATTCTGACTATTTTTAAAGACAATTAAACACATTAACCCTTCAAATTCACATTATGCCAAATATTTTTCACAGTAATTTGACAAATACTGATGCTTTATTTTCTGTATGGGGAAAATAATTTCTTATTTTCTTATGATTTATGGGTGAAATATGCGCTGGAGGTTCAAGCTTACCTTCTTCTGTGTCCGCAGACGTTAATATGGAGTTGTATTTTTGTTCACACTCAAGTTATTGTGTTTCTGTACATCCTTCAGTCATGCATGTTTCAGTAATTCTGCATTTCAGCCCCAAATGAATTGCTATTTATTTTTATATCACAGAATAATGCTTTTGTGAAGAAAAAAAACCTTAAAATAATCCAAACGCACAGTATGAAGTATGCAATAATTTCACTTATGAGCAATTCTTGATCTGAGTAATTGATGAAGGACTTTGATCCTTCAGAAGGGACAGTCGTGTGTTTCGTATGACGTGTGTTCCTGTGACGTGTGTGTGTGTGTGTGTGTGTGTGTGTGTGTGTGTGTGTGTGTGTGTGTGTGTGTGTGTGTGTGTGTGTGTGTGTGTGTGTGTGTGTGTGTGTGTGTGTGTGTGGTGTGTGTGTGTGTGTGTGTGTGTGTGTGTGTGTGTGTGTGTTGTGTGTGTGTGCAGACCAACTGAGGAAATGAGACACACACTTCTTTATTCCAAATGAAGGCAATAGCAAAGAGATCCGTGTCCGAGTCTTTATTCTCAAATACTCAAATGCTTCTCAAAGACACTAAACATAGGAGAATCACTGAGATGAGATTTTTTTTGGAGATAAAACATCTTTGGAGAATTACATGACAAAAAAAGCTTTTTTTACTCAGTATTTTTGTCTTGTTTCCAGTCCAAATATCAAACATTTCTTAAATCAAGATGCATTTACTAAAGTAGTAAAATGACGTAAGACATTAAGTCTTGTTTTCTGGGGAAATAAATAAAAATGAAGAGAGTTTTTGCCTAAAACAAGCAAAATTATCTGCCAATGGTGTCAGAAAAATAATATTGTTTCTGTTTGAATTAACATTATTTTTCTGACCCCATTGGCAGATAATTTAGCTTTTTTAAGCATCAACTCACTTAATTTTGATTAATTCCCCTGGAAAACAGGACATATCTTATTTTATTTTTATGTTATTTTACTCATCTAGTAAATGCATCTTGATTTTAGAACTTTTAGATATTTGGACTGGAAACAAGACGAAAATACTAAGTAAGAAAAGCATTTTTTTGTGTGTACAGTTTAAATTAAACTATTTTTCATCAGGTTTATTGGCAAAATACAGGCTTTCAGCTGTTTTCAATGATGAACAAATCAAACAAGTGATTTAAATAGCTCAACACAACAATTGTTTCAAGGGGTTCCCCAAATTCAATTAAAAATGCAACTTTTTATGACTTCTGCAGTCAAAATTATTCACCCCCTCATGGCAAGCATCTTTGGCACTTAATAGAACAGCATTTTGCTGCAAATTATATATATATATATATATATATATATATATATATATATATATATATTATATATATATATATATATATATATATATATATTATCCTCCCTAGGTAGTAGGGAGGATAATAGTAGATGAATAGTAGTAGGTAGTAGTAGATGAATAAACACCAGACTGGATATCTTAATCAGGTTTACTATTAGATTATTTTTTATGTATTCTAATTGTAAATAATATGTCAAATGTGAATTTGCCAAATGTTGTGTGAGGGTACGCTGCAAACACAATTTCTCTACGAGGATAAATAAATACAATACAATAAGGGCCGTTACATAGTCAATGCGAGCAAGCAACACGCTCCCTTTCATAGTCTAAACAGTGGACGCTGTAACAATTCAATGTGTTTGAGTTCTGTTTTGTGATCTTGGTTTCCCCTGTCTTTGTGGATTTTGGTTCAGTCCTCTTAGTTTTCCCGCTCTGCCTAATTAGTTATTCCCGTCACCTGTGTTCTGTTCATTATCCCATTATTCCTTGTGTATTTAAGCCCTGTGTTTTCTCCCAGTGTTTGTCGATCGTCGTCTATGTATGGTTGTGTGTAAACCTTGAAGTCCTGGAGTTTTGTTCTTGTTTCATTTTGGAAGTTTCATTTTGTTTATTAAATCTATTATCTTTGAAAGTCCGTGCCCTCGTCTTCAGCTACCTGCACCAACAACCCTGACAGAACGATCGACCGTAAACAAAAATGAGCCGAAGGAGGAAGATGAAAGAGGTGAGCCCTTTCGAAGACCCTATCCTCTTTCAAGGCGAACGCTCCCTCGAAGAGTATGCGGGGCTCTATTTAGACATTTATGATGATGTGTCGATGGAGGAAGAGGAACTAACAAAGAGTTTCTGGGGTGGTCTGAAGGACCCATTGGCCCAGATAATTCTTGTCAAGGACCTCCATCTATCCTTCCTGGAGTTTGTGGATCACACGCTGTGGGCGTGTGGATCCAGCTACCTTGTAGAAGATCTACCACTCCAGCCAGCTCCAAGCCCGCCAACGCCTGAGCCCATCACCTGCACGCCAACGCCTGAGCCCATCACCTGCACGCCAACGCCTGAGCCCATCACCTGCACGCCGGCCCCTGAGCCCATCGCCTGCCCGCCAGAGCCTGCACACCGCATCAGCCCTGCCGCCAGATCGGTCCATGGACTTCCCCGGCTGATGTCCTGTATGACTGATCCCCCGCTGATATCAGTGCGATTAGCCAGGAGGATGGCTGCCGAGGCTGGGGTTCACGTCAACCACATCCAGCCAGATCCTGAGCCCGTCACCTGCCCGCCAGAGCCTGAGCCCGTCGCCTGCCCGCCAGAGCCTGAGCCCGTCGCCTGCCCGCCAGAGCCTGAGCCTGTCGCCTGCCCGCCAGAGCCTGAGCCTGTCGCCTGCCCGCCAGAGCCTGAGCCCGTCGCCTGCCCGCCAGAGCCTGAGCCCGTCGCCCGCCCGCCAGAGCCTGAGCCCGTCGCCTGCCCGCCAGAGGCTGAGCCCGTCGCCTGCCCGCCAGAGCCTGAGCCCGTCGCCTGCCCGCCAGAGCCTGAGCCCGTCGCCTGCCCGCCAGAGCCTGAGCCTGTCGCCTGCCCGCCAGAGCCTGAGCCCGTCGCCCGCCCGCCAGAGCCTGAGCCCGTCGCCTGCCCGCCAGAGGCTGAGCCCGTCGCCTGCCCGCCAGAGCCTGAGCCCGTCGCCTGCCCGCCAGAGCCTGAGCCTGTCGCCTGCCCGCCAGAGCCTGAGCCTGTCGCCTGCCCGCCAGAGCCTGAGCCTGTCGCCTGCCCGCCAGAGCCTGAGCCCAGCCCCAAGCTCCCTGAAATGCTGGTTCCGTCCAGTTCCGAGTCCCCTGATGTGCTGGTCCCGTCCAGTTCCGAGTCCCCTGATGTGCTGGCCCCGTCCAGTTCCGAGTCCCATGAAGCGCCAGAGCCAGAGCCCGTTGACCCAGAGCCAGAGCCCGTTGACCCAGAGCCAGAGCCCGTTGACCCAGAGCCAGAGCCCGTTGACCCAGAGCCAGAGCCCGTTGACCCAGAGCCAGAGCCCGTTGACCCAGAGCCAGAGCCCGTTGACCCAGAGCCAGAGCCCGTTGACCCAGAGCCAGAGCCCGTTGACCCAGAGCCAGAGCCCGTTGACCCAGACCCAGAGCCCGTTGACCCAGACCCAGAGCCCGTTGACCCAGACCCAGAGCCCGTTGACCCAGACCCAGAGCCCGGTGACCCAGACCCAGAGCCCGTTGACCCAGACCCCGTTGACCCAGCGCCCGTTGATGTCAAGTCTGTTCCCGTTCCTGAACCTGTCCTTCTCCCCAAGAAAATTTTGGGGGGGGGCTATACGCCTTCGCCGTGGCCGGCCAAAGTTCCATGGAGGCCGGCCAAAGATCCACGGAGGCCCGGAAAAATAACACCGCCATGGCCACCCGAAGGGTCCTCACCGCCATGGCCACCCGAAGGGTCCTCACCGCCATGGCCACCCGAAGGGTCCTCACCGCCATGGCCACCCGAAGGGTCCTCACCGCCATGGCCACCCGAAGGGTCCTCACCACCATGGCCACCTGAAGGGTCCTCACCGCCATGGCCACCTGAAGGGTCTTCACCACCACGGCCACCTGAAGGGTCTTCACCGCCGTGGCCACCTGAAGAGCCACCGCCCTGGAGCCCGAGAGGTCCCACAGCTCCGCCGGGCCACCGAGGGCCACAGCCGCCCGGCGCCCGAGGGTCCCACAGCTCCGCCCTGGACGCCCGAGGGTCCCACAGCTCCGCCCTGGACGCCCGAGGGTCCCACAGCTCCGCCCTGGACGCCCGAGGGTCTCACAGCTCCGCCCTGGACGCCCGAGGGTCTCACAGCTCCGCCCTGGACGCGGGCCACACCCTGCCCGCCCTGGCACGCCCCAGCCTCACCGCTCCGCCCTGGCACGCCCACAGCCTGCTCCGCCTGGCCACGCCCACAGCCTGCTCCGTCGTGGCCACCGCCACAGCCTGCTCCCCTTGGCCACGCCACAGCTGCTCCTTGCCACGCCCACAGCCTGCTCTGGCCACGCCCACAGCGCCTCGTGGCCACGCCCACAGCCTGCACCGCCGTGGCCACGCCCACAGCCTGCACCGCCGTGGCCACGCCCACAGCCTGCTCCGCCCTGGAGGCTTCCTGGACCTGCACCATGCCCTCGTCAGCCTCCAGGGCGCCCACCCTCCCACCCCTTTGGATGTTATACGGCGCGAGGACGCGCCTTCGGGGAGGGGGGAGGTACTGTAACAATTCAATGTGTTTGAGTTCTGTTTTGTGATCTTGGTTTCCCCTGTCTTTGTTATTTTGGTTCAGTCCTGTTAGTTTTCCCGCTCTGCCTAATTAGTTATTCCCGTCACCTGTGTTCTGTTCATTATCCCATTATTCCTTGTGTATTTAAGCCCTGTGTTTTCTCCCAGTGTTTGTCGATCGTCGTCTATGTATGGTTGTGTGTAAACCTTGAAGTCCTGGAGTTTTGTTCTTGTTTCATTTTGGAAGTTTCATTTTGTTTATTAAATCTATTATCTTTGAAAGTCCGTGCCCTCGTCTTCAGCTACCTGCACCAACAACCCTGACAGACGCAAGCGTCACGGGTGATGCGTGAAATGCAATACACGCTCACGCTACAGGGGGCAGTAAAGTAGATTTTTCACGGGAACTTTTTTCCAGTCCGTTTTCACCTTATCTACGGTCTTTCCCATCGCGGTTGCAACCTCTCCAGGCATTTTCCAACGCTTTTTTATTGGAGTGTAATTGCGATGAACTGTCATATAAATGCGGATGTCTACGTATAAGCTCGCATAATTTTTCCTCTTTGTCCGCCATTGTATTCAAACCTTCTTCTGTAAACATAATATATCTGAATTAAAGGTACAATATGTAGGATTTTTGCAGTGAAATATCCTAAAACCACTAGGCCAATGTTATATATTTTGTTTAGTTGATTACTTACAATATCCCAAATGTTTCCAACTATTTGTAAATCGTGAGAAAATTGTGATTTTAACCAAGGAAACGGGGCGTGTGAGCAGCGGTGAGGAGTCGCCAGTCAATGATGTCATATCCGCGTTACCCTCGGTTTCCACCATTGTTTCCGCTCGTACTGCCATAGTAAACATGGCGACAGACTGGGTTATGCCTAGCAGGACGCTCACGCTGTTGTTGTTTTGTTCAAACATTATGGACCATCGCAAGCAGACTTTGAGACAAAAAGAGACTAAAACGAAGATCAACATGTTTCGAGATGCCGAGAGCTCCACGTCCACGACTAACTTCCACTCGACAGAGACGCGAGTGTTGATGTACTTTATTAGACAGGAGAGCAAATGCACATAAAACTAATCAATGTTATTTAGTTCAACATGATGAAATGTTAGAATATGATCTGTATGTTATTCTAATGTTGATCTAGCTTACTTAGTCTCATACAGCCAACAAACAACCCAACTAACAACATTCAACACACTCAAATGCGTTTAGTGTGATAGTGTAACTGTTAGAGCGAGTGAAACAGCGCTGCGTTACCTCAAGCTTCATTCCTCTAATAAACTGACCTGTGTGAGTATTAATTCAGCACTTGTGTGTAGTTGGGTAGAATGAAATGTCCTTATTCCTTTATATCCGCGGGACTGGCGTTGCGTGTGGCGCTGGTGTACGTCTAGCAATCGCTTCTGCTTCACCACAGTCATGTTAAAAACATCAGTGTATTCACTCATCCATAAAACATCCATCAGCTTGACCACAAGATCCATAATTACGCTTAATGCGGAATATACGTCATCAATATACGCCTTTGTTATTGTAAGAGGTTAGCGACCCCTGGTGGTGAAAAATCCTGCATATTGTACCTTTAATGTACAATACTTGCAATGTCTCCCCCACCGACAACGCATAGTATTGAGTGCATCGGTGCGTCACCTATCAAAAACTAGGACGACACGCATTGACGCATAATGGTGGCCGAAGCGTTGCCTTGCGGACGCGTACGTGTACTAATGTGTTGACTATGTAACGGCCCTAAGCAGACAGCAGCGTTTCTGAGGGATCTGAGCCGTTCCTCATGAGCAATGGCCTCCAGTTCAGGGATATTATTAGCCTTATTCAAATCCCACCAGAGAGTTTCTATGGGGTTTGAGTCATGTGACTGTGTATCTCCCAGGACCAAGCCTGGGTGGAGTTTGGCCCAAGCCTCAGCTTCTTCACTGACGGCATGATGTTCTCCTGGATCTCCTGATACTTCAGTGAACCATCTCTCCGTCCCTCAGGTTTCCAGAGCCGGAGGATATAAAGCAGCCGCAGAGCATCACGCATCCCATCATGCATTCTGATCAGCTTGTGCTTCATTCTTCTTCCTCAGACACACAGGGCCGAGAAGCTCCAGTGCTTTCATCGCTCCACACAACAGAATCCCAAAACTTCTGTGGCTTATTTATATGATTTTGAGCATTTTTCTTGTGCTTTTGTGTCCTTGGAGTTTGTGTTTATGTTCTGGCTGAAACCTCAGTGTCTGTGGCCATCGAGTCTGTCTGAAGGTCTTTGAGGGTTTTTCTGACCCTGAAATCTGTTTACAGCCGTTCATTTTTCTGCCCCGTCCAAGTCGAGTCTCCTTCATTTCTACAGCGCTTTAACAATATAGACTGTTTTAAAGCAGCTTTACAGTGATGACAGGAGATTACAGTAACAGAGAGTGTTTAGGCTTTACAGCAGATCTAGAATAAAGTTATTGTCCAGATAAAGTTAGTTTTGAGTGATTCACTTCCGTTGTAAAGATCATTAGTTATTAACTTAGCGGCCGCTAACACGACCTAAAACCCTCAATGTGCTCCGGCCAGGGCCGGATTAACCATTAGGGCAACTGGGCACATCTAAGATTGCCCTGGGCAGCAGGGGCGGAGTTAGCCTGGTTCAACCAGACTCTCGTACATTTCATTTGTACAGAGAGTCTGGCCTCGCTCCATTGGGAAACGTTTACTTCCTTGTAGGCGGGTTCTCTGTTCAAGTTCAAAACTATTGGATCTGCCCAGAGTCACTCAGGATCTGTCATAGGCAATCGCTAACGTGTGGTCCTGACGTATGTCATGCGCCGAAACCGGTCGGAAACAAGTCCGAATGATCAGAGGATTATGTTTACAATAGGATGTCTGTCAACGAGAGCTGCAGGTTTTGTTCATATAGGAACAATTATTAATTCGAAATGTATATTTGACACTAAGGACAGTGATGTATTCATTCAACGGTCGAAGCTGGGTCTAATCATTACAAATACACCGCTGCGGTCGCTTCGGATCTGCCGCAAATGCTGTACAGTGAATGATCTGTCTCTATAATAATAATAATAATAATAATAATACATTTTATTTATTTGGCGCCTTTCTGGACACTCAAGGTCGCCTTACAAAATGGTACATTAGAACAAACTAAAAAACTAGCTATATTAAAATACTAGCATAAAAACATGTTAAAAAATACATCATACATAAATCATACATACATCATCATAGATAGCATCATACATCCGTAGTTAT
Source organism: Chrosomus eos (assembly GCA_036326025.1). Taxonomy (NCBI): domain Eukaryota; kingdom Metazoa; phylum Chordata; class Actinopteri; order Cypriniformes; family Leuciscidae; genus Chrosomus; species Chrosomus eos. The sequence continues at coordinate 53,305,983 of CM070819.1, forward strand.
AATGAGTAGGCTTGTCTAAACAGATGAGTTTTGAGTGTGGATTGAAAGTGTATTAGGGAATCGGAGTTGCGGAGGTCAGGGGGAAGAGTGTTCCAGAGCTGGGGAGCAGAGCGACTGAAGGCCCTACTCCTCATAGTAATTAGGCGAGCAGGTGGGACAGTGAGATGGAGAGAAGAGGAAGAACGAAGAGAGCGGGCTGGTGTGGCAATATGAATGAGGTCAGTAAGATATGAAGGGGCGAGGTTATGGATGGCTTTGAAAGTGAGGAGCAGGATTTTGTAGTGAATACGATATGAAATGGGAAGCCAGTGGAGCTGTTGGAGGACTGGGGTAATGTGCTTTATGGAGGGTGTGTGAGTGATGATACGTGCGGCAGAATTTTGAACAAGTTGGAGTTTATGGAGGGTTTTTTGGGGGAGACCAAACAGAAGAGAATTACAGTAATCGATTCGGGAAGTGACAAGGCTATGGACAAGAACGGCAGTGGAAAGAGGAGTGAGAGCAGGACGAAGACGGTAAATATTTCTGAGGTAGAAATAGGCTGAACGAGTGATGTTGTTGATGTGTGCATTGAACCTGAGGGGAGGGTGAAATTGAAGAGCCGTCAATGAAAATTGAGAAATTCTTTATTTTACTTAATGTGGATTTAGTGCCAGTGAGCAAAAGTTCAGTCTTATTGCTATTAAGTTTGAGAAAGTTTGAGGAAAACCAGGACTTTATTTCATGAAGGCAGTTGGTTAGGGAGGAGGGTGGGAGTGTGCTGTTGGGTTTACTGGAGATGTAGAGCTGGGTGTCATCCGCATAGCAATGGAAATGAATGTTGTGTTTCCTAAAGATGTGACCAAGGGGAAGAAGATAAATCAGAAAAAGCATGGGGCCAAGAACAGAACCCTGCGGAACACCAGAAGTGACAGGGAAGGGATGAGAAATGAAAGACTTTAGCTGGATAAACTGGGAGCGGTCAGAAAGGTAAGAACGGAACCAGGTGAGGGGAATACCAGTGATGCCAATGGAGGAAAGTCTGTCCAGAAGGATAGAGTGTGAGATGGTGTCAAAGGCTGAACTGAGATCAAGCAGAAGGAGGATGGTTAGTGAGCCAGAATCAGCAGACAGGAGGAGATCATTGGTAATTTTGAGAAGGGCCGTTTCAGTACTATGGAGAGAGCGAAAACCAGATTGAAAAAGTTCATAAAGGTTATTGGAGGAAAGGTGGGTATGGAGCTGAACAGCAACAGTTTTTTTCAAGAAGTTTGGAGATGTATGGAAGGTTTGAGATGGGGCGGAAGTTATTGAGGTCAGTTGGATCAGAACCGGGTCTCTTGAGTATGGGGGTGACAGCAGCAGTTTTCAGAGAAGGGGGTACAGTGCCAGAAGTGAGGGAGGCCCGAATGATATTAGTGATAAGAGGGGAAAGAGCAGGAATGGACGCTTTGACAAGAAAGGAGGGGAGAGGGTCTAGTTGACAGGACGAGGTGTTTGATTTCTGAATGAGAGTAGAAATCTGGTTTACAGAGGGAATGGTAAATGTTGATAATGAATGGGTTGGATTAAATGATGGTGAAATAGGTGGACTTAGGATTGAGGGATGAAGTTGCTGATGAATGTGTTCAATTTTTGTGATGAAAAAAGATGCCAGTTTATTGCAAAAGTCAGAAGAATAAAGATGGTATGGAAGTGAATCAGGTGGTTTTGTGATGTTGGAAAAGATGGAGAAAAGAGCCTTTGAATTACCTTCATTGGAGCTGATTAACCTGGAGTAGTAGGATGTTTTGGCTTTAGAAATGGAATCTTTGTATTTAATGATGTGAGTTGTGTACATGTCTTTGTGTATGGTGAGTCCAGTTTTCCTGTAGAGTCTTTCCAACCGGCGGCCTATTGCTTTTTGTTTTCTGAGGGTGGGAGTGAACCAAGGTGATGTGTGAGTGAAAGTGACAGATCGAGTTTTAAGTGGAGCCAGAATGTTGATAATGTTTTGGAGGTGTGTATTGTAATGTGTGAGAAACTCATCTGTTGTAGAAAGGCTATCTACACTGGGGAGGTTATTGATATGAGTTATGAAGTTATCCAGGTCGATGTCCTTGATTTTTCGGAAATGAATAGTACGTGGTGCATTAGATTTAGTGAAAGACAAATTGACATTGAATGAAAGAAGTAAATGATCAGTGTAAGGAAGATGATCAGTCTTACAATCAAGTCAAGTCAAGTCAAATATATTTATATAGCGCTTTTCACAATACAGATTGTATCAAAGCTGCTTTACAGTATCAATCAAAACAACTCAACAATGTTTGTTTATTACTGGACATCCAAAAAGGACATCCAAGTTTGGTAGAGCTGATCAATGGTATGATTGTTTAATTAATTTGAATATCCCCAACTGAGCAAGCCAAAGGCAACAGTGGCAAGGAACCAAAAAACTCCATCAAGTGACCCAATGGTGTCCTAAAACTCCATCAGTTGACCCAATGGAGAAAAAAAAACCTTGGGAGAACCCAGGCTCAGTCGGGGCCAGTTCTCCTCTGGCGTTTATGAACTAGAGGCCGAATTTACAGTAACTGTAAGATAAAAAAATTATATGAAGGCCTGGCTAAATCCATAGGTGTTATACCTGAGCAGCAGATTAAGTCCAGAATATGTCCTTTATTGTGTGTGGGAAAATTGACAAACTGTTGAAATCCAAGACTCTATCTGCAGATGTGTAATAAACCACCTTTTCATATTGTTTCTTAATTACCTTAATTATGGTCTTCAAAGTATGTGTTTTCACATTTTTATTAAAAACAAATACAACAGATTTTTATGATTTACAACATGTAAAACTGACACACCAACCATGGTCCTGCACGAGTACACAAAGGGGCTCAAAGTGTCCTATTTAGCTCAAATTCTGAACAGTAAATTCAGTGATCCTTGTGATACTGACATGACTCCTGAGTGCATCTTCAACAGTTTAGCAGCCAGGACTCGGGGCTTCCGAACACCAGGCTAAATCGTCCGTCCAAAATGTCACGGTCATCGTGCACGCCGAGCTGCCCAGCACGAACTCCTAACTTTTCTGCCTCCTTCACTTGGTCCTCCATTAGTGCAACAAGAGGGGAGACGACAACAACTATCGGCTTTGCAATGAATAATTTCTTTTATATAATTTTTTTCTTTTTCTTAATTTCTTAACTTTGGTGTCCTGGTCAATATGAGAAGTTTTATTTCAATGCACATTTATTTGTATGGCGCTTTTCACAATACACATTGTTTCAAAGCAGCTTTACAAAAAATGCATTATTTAGTCCATATTACAATTGTTATCAGAGGAAACTGTCTAAGTTATGCATTTCAGAAATGTACATATACAAATCACAGTTTAATTAATTTAAACAAACAATAAGCTAATTGAAGTACTGAATACTTGTTTGAAACATTGTTGAAAACTTTTTTTTTCATTTCTTTGTCAAGTAAATAAAACGCAGATTTTTTTTTAACAGGAGTAATTAAGAGGTTAAATTCATTATGTATCAAAAGCAAAATCAGCTTAAATTCCTGTTACATAATTTCCTTTGCCCCGCGCACAGTCACCAGCTGAGGGCTGCTAGTTCACCCACGGATAACTCACTAACTAACCCATGCTGCTCAGTCATGAGTGCGCTGGGAGGACCGTGAGCGGGAGGAACCGAGTGTGTGGGTTCGGATCAGAACCGGAAGTGTGTGTGGTTCGAGTGAGCGGATCTTTACCCGACAGAAAGCGCGAGCATGAGGATTCTGATCGGCCTCGTGTTTCTGCTCGTGCGCGCTCAACTCTCCGAGTCACAGCGATGTGAGTAAAACACCGAACACACACACACTCACACACACACAATTTAATGTCACAAAGTGATTAAAAGCGTTTTTAGCAGCAGCAGAAACCGTTACTTCAGTCAGCCGTTTGTTTACCTTTACAATGTTTACCTTTTACCACAGTTTAAACCTCAACATAACAGTTACTTTAGTTAATGTTAACTGCTGATTTGGTGTTTGTCATTAGAAAGAAATATCAAAATGACAGATTCCGAGTCAGATCTCTTATACATTTGTGGTTTTATATCATAAACAATAACTGGTTCTTGGGAGGAAACTATATCATAGCTACCATAGTAATTTTTGGTAACGCATGAATATGAATATGATGTCCGTCTTTACATGTAAGTTGTAATGAAGTGAAGTGACGCAGTGTTACAATGTTGCAGTGTTTACAAAAGTAACTGTAACAGTGTTTCCGAAACTAACTATTTACAAGTAATAATGTAGCAGTGTTTACAAAAGTAATTGTAACAATGTTTCCAAAATCAACTGTACAAAGTCAAATGTAGCAGCATTTTAAAGTTAGAATGTAGCAGTTTAAAAATTAACTTACAATGTCACAAGATTAACAGTGTTTACAAAAGTAACTGTTAGAGTTGTGCCAAAGTTATCAGTATTTACAAAGTAATAAAGTAACAGTGTTTTTTTTTTATTTTTTTTTTATACATTTTATTTCAAGCATACAATAAAAAGTGTACAGTATGTACAACATAAAACAATAATCGACATAACACTGATAATCAAACAAATATAATTCACCGCTGCTTGAAAAGGAGTGGGATGAAGTTTAACACTTATTAATCCCCACCCCCTCTTTCAAACTCTTAATACATTAATTTTATTTGCTTCCTTTGGTATTAACCACTTTTTTACAAAACACAAGCACATATAACTTCTTACATTTATACAATATGTTAGTAACAAAATTTCTGGCTTAACCAACTAATTTTCCTTCTGTTTTATAACGTTCAAAAATCATTTCTTTAAATCTTTTCCTAAATTGTTTTATATTTGGACATTCCTTAAGCTTCTCATTTAAATTGTTCCACAATTTCACCCCTTGTATGGAAACACAAAAACTTTTCCTTCTACTGTGCACCATTGGTAATGTGAAATTGAGTTTTCCTCTCAACACATACCCTCCTTCTCTCCGAATAAATAACTTTTGTACATTTTGAGGTAAATCATTATGCTTTGCCCTATATGGAATTTGCACAGTCTGTAAATCCACCAAATCTTTAAATTTTAGTAATTTGGACTCCATAAAAAATAGATTGGTATGTTCCCTATAACCTGCCCCATGAATGATCCTTAAAGCTCTCTTCTGTAGAATGACAAGTGGCTGAACTGTTGTTGTGTAATTGTTTCCCCACATTTCTATACAATAAGTGAAATATGGCAAAACTAATGAACAATAGAGCATTCGTAAGGATTTCTGATTTAAAACTTGCCTTGCTCTACCAATTATTGCTATACTCCTTGAAACCTTACTCCTAATATGACTAATATGAGGTTTCCAGTTCACTTTGTTGTCAATTATGACTCCTAAAATTTTATTTCATTAGTCTTTTCAATGTTCACTCCATCCAGCTTAATTTCACTTTGCAAATTACTTCGACCATTACCAAACATCATTAATTTTGTTTTCTTTAAATTTAGTGATAATTTGTTTGTATCAAACCATAATTTAATCTATGTTCTCTAATGTGTTCTCTAAAATCTAGTGTTGACAAAAGTAACTGTGAGACAAGATTTTGAAAAGTAAGAATGTGGCAGTTTCATCTAAACCTCGTCACTCGCCACAGAAGTGACTGAACATGATCAGAATGAAACTGATTAAATCATTGGTCTTATTTAAACCAGTCTTCTTGCGTCAGTGTTGAAGATGTTTGTTCTCTTACAATGTTTATTACAGAAAAAGTAATTTTCTCAAGAAATATAAGATCCCTTTAATACATCCCTCTGAATGAAGGACTTTAATGTGTTTGAAGCTGGCATTCATGAAGTCATGCTGAAGATAATAATAATAATAAACTTTATTTTCTATAGTGCCTTCATCTCAAAGCGCTTACAGGAATAAGAAAGAATACTAGAGAAATACGACAAAAGAAAAGAAAAGCATTCATAAGAGAGAAGTACATTTAAATATAAAACATGTTATCAAAACAAATCCATAATTAAATGATATAGAAAGAATAGATCTGCGCCTTACATTTACATCTAATGTTTGAATCTCATTAATATTCAGAGCCACTGTACACATAAACCATGATGATTACTGTATTAATGTAGCCTGGACTGATGTACAGTATCAGCGTGATCGATCAGAAATATCAGCTGATGATGATGATGTGTCCCTCAGACTGAAGCTTTAGCTCGTGTTTATCACAGGAATCAGGAAAATCTTCTGTTATGAGGACATATTTATCACAGGAATCATGAAATCTTCTGTTATGAGGACATATTTATCACAGGAATCAGGAAAATCTTCTGTTATGAGGACATATTTATCACAGGAATCAGAAAATTTCTGTTTATGAGGACATATTTATCACAGGAATCAGGAAAATCTTCTGTTATGAGGACATATTTATCACAGGAATCAGGAAAAATTTCTGTTTTGAGGACATATTTATCACAGGAATCAGGAAAATCTTCTGTTTTGAGGACATATTTATCACAGGAATCAAGAAAATCTTCTGTTATGAGGACATATTTATCACAGGAATCAGGAAAATTTCTGTTATGAGGACATATTTATCACAGGAATCAGGAAAATCTTCTGTTATGAGGACATATTTATCACAGGAATCAAGAAAATCTTCTGTTATGAGGACATATTTATCACAGGAATCAGGAAAATCTTCTGTTATGAGGACATATTTATCACAGGAATCAGGAAAATCTTCTGTTATGAGGACATATTTATCACAGGAATCAGGAAAATCTTCTGTTATGAGGACATATTTATCACAGGAATCAAGAAAATCTTTGTTATGAGACATTAATTTATCGGGAATCAGGAAATCTCTGTTATGGGACATATTTATCACAGGAAACAGGAGAATCTCATGTTATGAGACATATATCACAGGGAAGCGAACAACTTTCGTATGAGGACAATTTATCAAGGGAATATGAATATGTCTGTATTGAGGACATTTTATCACAGAGGAATCAGGAAATCTTCTGTTAGAGACATATTATCACGGAAATCAGGAAATCTTCTGTTATGGTGACAGTAGTTTCACGGGAATCAGGAATTTCTGTTTGAGGATATTTTCACAGGATAGGAAACTTCTGTATTAGGACAATTATCACGATTTGAAATTGTCTGTTTTGAGGACATATATCACAGGATCAGAATCCTTCTGTATGAGGAATATTTATCACAGGAACAGAAATCTTGTTTTGAGACATTTATCACAGGAATCAGGAAAATTTGTTTAAAGAGACAAATTTCCAGGGAATCAGGAAAATCTTCTGTTATGAGGACATATTTATCACAGGAATCAGGAAAATCTTCTGTTATGAGGACATATTTATCACAGGAATTATGAATATTGTCTGTTTTGAGGACATATTTATCACAGGAATCAGGAAAATCTTCTGTTATGAGGACATATTTATCACAGGAATTATGAATATTGTCTGTTTTGAGGACATATTTATCACAGGAATCAGGAAAATCTTCTGTTATGAGGACATATTTATCACAGGAATCAGGAAAATCTTCTGTTATGAGGACATATTTATCACAGGAATCAAGAAAATCTTCTGTTATGATGACATATTTATCACAGGAATCAGGAAAATCTTCTGTTATGAGGACATATTTATCACAGGAATTATGAATATTGTCTGTTTTGAGGACATATTTATCACAGGAATCAGGAAAATCTTCTGTTATGAGGACATATTTATCACAGGAATCAAGAAAATCTTCTGTTATGAGGACATATTTATCACAGGAATCAGGAAAATCTTCTGTTATGAGGACATATTTATCACAGGAATCAGGAAAATCTTCTGTTATGAGGACATATTTATCACAGGAATCAGGAAAATCTTCTGTTATGAGGACATATTTATCACAGGAATCAGGAAAATCTTCTGTTATGAGGACATATTTATCACAGGAATCAGAAAATCTTCTGTTATGAGGACATATTTATCACAGGAATCAGGAAAATCTTCTGTTATGAGGACATATTTATCACAGGAATCAAGAAAATCTTCTGTTATGAGGACATATTTATCACAGGAATCAGGAAAATCTTCTGTTATGAGGACATATTTATCACAGGAATCAGGAAAATCTTCTGTTATGAGGACATATTTATCACAGGAATTATGAATATTGTCTGTTTTGAGGACATATTTATCACAGGAATCAGGAAAATCTTCTGTTATGAGGACATATTTATCACAGGAATCAGGAAAATCTTCTGTTATGAGGACATATTTATCACAGGAATCAAGAAAATCTTCTGTTATGAGGACATATTTATCACAGGAATCAGGAAAATCTTCTGTTATGAGGACATATTTATCACAGGAATCAGGAAAATCTTCTGTTATGAGGACATATTTATCACAGGAATTATGAATATTGTCTGTTTTGAGGACATATTTATCACAGGAATCAAGAAAATCTTCTGTTTTGAGGACATATTTATCACAGGAATCAGGAAAATCTTCTGTTATGAGGACATATTTATCACAGGAATCAGGAAAATCTTCTGTTATGAGGACATATTTATCACAGGAATCAGGAAAATCTTCTGTTATGAGGACATATTTATCACAGGAATTATGAATATTGTCTGTTTTGAGGACATATTTATCACAGGAATCAGGAAAATCTTCTGTTATGAGGACATATTTATCACAGGAATCAGGAAAATCTTCTGTTATGAGGACATATTTATCACAGGAATTATGAATATTGTCTGTTTTGAGGACATATTTATCACAGGAATCAGGAAAATCTTCTGTTATGAGGACATATTTATCACAGGAATCAAGAAAATCTTCTGTTTTGAGGACATATTTATCACAGGAATCAGGAAAATCTTCTGTTATGAGGACATATTTATCACAGGAATCAGGAAAATCTTCTGTTATGAGGACATATTTATCACAGGAATCAGGAAAATCTTCTGTTATGAGGACATATTTATCACAGGAATTATGAATATTGTCTGTTTTGAGGACATATTTATCACAGGAATCAGGAAAATCTTCTGTTATGAGGACATATTTATCACAGGAATCAGGAAAATCTTCTGTTATGAGGACATATTTATCACAGGAATCAGGAAAATCTTCTGTTATGAGGACATATTTATCACAGGAATCAGGAAAATCTTCTGTTATGAGGACATATTTATCACAGGAATTATGAATATTGTCTGTTTTTGAGGACATATTTATCACAGGAATCAGGAAAATCTTCTGTTATGAGGACATATTTATCACAGGAATCAAGAAAATCTTCTGTTATGAGGACATATTTATCACAGGAATCAGGAAAATCTTCTGTTATGAGGACATATTTATCACAGGAATCAGGAAAATCTTCTGTTATGAGGACATATTTATCACAGGAATCAGGAAAATCTTCTGTTATGAGGACATATTTATCACAGGAATTATGAATATTGTCTGTTTTGAGGACATATTTATCACAGGAATCAGGAAAATCTTCTGTTATGAGGACATATTTATCACAGGAATCAGGAAAATCTTCTGTTATGAGGACATATTTATCACAGGAATCAGGAAAATCTTCTGTTATGAGGACATATTTATCACAGGAATCAGGAAAATCTTCTGTTATGAGGACATATTTATCACAGGAATCAGGAAAATCTTCTGTTATGAGGACATATTTATCACAGGAATCAGGAAAATCTTCTGTTATGAGGACATATTTATCACAGGAATCAGGAAAATCTTCTGTTATGAGGACATATTTATCACAGGAATCAGGAAAATCTTCTGTTATGAGGACATATTTATCACAGGAATCAGGAAAATCTTCTGTTATGAGGACATATTTATCACAGGAATCAGGAAAATCTTCTGTTATGAGGACATATTTATCACAGGAATCAGGAAAATCTTCTGTTATGAGGACATATTTATCACAGGAATCAAGAAAATCTTCTGTTATGAGGACATATTTATCACAGGAATTATGAATATTGTCTGTTTTGAGGACATATTTATCACAGGAATCAGGAAAATCTTCTGTTATGAGGACATATTTATCACAGGAATCAGGAAAATCTTCTGTTTTGAGGACATATTTATCACAGGAATCAGGAAAATCTTCTGTTATGAGGACATATTTATCACAGGAATCAGGAAAATCTTCTGTTATGAGGACATATTTATCACAGGAATCAGGAAAATCTTCTGTTATGAGGACATATTTATCACAGGAATCAGGAAAATCTTCTGTTATGAGGACATATTTATCACAGGAATTATGAATATTGTCTGTTATGAGGACATATTTATCACAGGAATCAGGAAAATCTTCTGTTATGAGGACATATTTATCACAGGAAAAAAAATCTGTTTTATTAATCCATTAATTTTGTAAGTGTGCTGTTTGTGTGTTGGTGTGCAGTTCTCGGCGCGAGCGAGGCGTCTCAGTTCCTGCACAGACGCCGGCGAGCGAACACACTGTTCGAGGAGAGCAAGAAGGGGAACCTGGAGCGCGAGTGTATCGAGGAGCTGTGCAACAAAGAGGAGGCGCGAGAGATCTTCGAGAACAACCTGGAAACGGTGCGTGCGTGCGTGCGTGGTGTGTCGGCGGCTGTGTGGTGTGCGGTGGTGTGTGTGTGTGTGTGTGTGTCGGGTGTGTGCCCGGCAGGGCGCGGGTCGGCGGCGTGCGTGCGTGCGTGTGTGTGTGTGTGTGTGTGTGTGTGTTTTGTGTGTGTGTGTGTGTTGTTGATCCCCACACTGTTGACTTCGACATTGACCCGTACGTGTGTGTGTGTGTGTTTGTGGAGAGAGTGAATCACTGAGTCAGTCACCTTTATTTATACATACAGCACTGAGTGTTTCACAGCAGCTTTACAGAGATAACAGGAAAATAATGCAACAAAGTTTGTTTCTAGAAGAAAATAGTCACAGTCCAGCTTAAAGGGGGGGTGAAATGCTGTTTCATGCATAGTGAGTTTTTTACACAGTTAAAGAGTTGGATTACCATGGTAAACATGGACAAAGTTTCAAAACTGAAGTTGTAAGTTTGATGGAGTATTTCTGTTCCAAAAATACTCCTTCCGATTTGTCACAAGTTTCGGAAAGTTTTTTTTGAATACGCAACTGTGTTACGTCAGGTGGGGCGGAATTTCCTTATACGGGTCTTAAGGCACTTCTCCCGGAAGGGCGCGCGCAGCTGTAGCCTAGAGAGCGTGCGAGAGCGTCCATCAGAGCGCTGGGCTCGGCTGCGCTGCAATCAAAAAATGGCACCAAAAAAGTGTGTTTTTGGTTGCCAGGGCAAGACAACACTGCACAAATGTCCAAAGAACCCAGAGTTAAGGGACCTGTGGATGGATTTTGTTTTTCCAGAGCAGCAACGGAGTTGTGCAAGTGTTCTTGTTTGTTCCCTTCATTACGACGGTTATAGTTATAGGCACAGTTCGACGATTTGCAGATCGCCTAATACTTAAAGATGGAGCAGTCCCAGCGATAAAGGTTCACGGAACCGCAGGCGGTGAGTAAAACTGCTTCAAATGTCTGTGTGTTGTTAACTATCGGCGTGTAAGCTAAGCACAGCAAGTAAACAACATGATCACGTACAGTTAATGTATCGATGGAGCATGCGATGTATGGTGTGTGTGTGTGTGTGTGTGTGTGTGTGTGTGTTGTGTGTGTGTGTGTGTGTGTGTGTGTGTGTGTGGTGGTGTGTGTGTGTGTGTGTGTTTGTGTGTTTGTGTGTTTAAATACAGTTGTTTAGCTGGCCACTGTAGGTGTCAGTTTGTTTATTGTAAAACTAAATCATGTCCTCATAAACCACGAGTCTGTCTGTTTACAACACGCAAAAGCTTCGCGCGCTCCCGCCCACACGGCACGCCTCCACCCGCTCGGGTTTTTCCGGAAAGACTCGGTACAGCCTATCTTTCTTTTATAAATATAATAAAACTAAAGACTTTTTGGAGATATGAAGGATGCAATACTACTCTATAGGTACTCAAGATTAACATGAGATTGAGTGAAACTGAGTGTTTCACCCCCCCTTTAACTGAAAATCTAAAGTAATAACCTTCCTCTTTTCACAGGCTTACAGCTGTCCTTTATATTAATGTAGGATTTTCTGTTTTCAGTGTAAACTCCCTTTATCATTAGTTTTGCTGTCTTTCTTTACAGCACAATGACCAACTACTGTTGCTTTTATTGTGTTATATAAATAAAAGATGATTGAGTAAGTTCAGTGATGGTTCATTTTTGTTGTAATAAAGTTATTAATTTAGTTCATTTATATATACACACACTACCGTTCAAATGTTTGGGGTCGGTAAGATTTTTAATGTTTTTAACAGAAGTCTCTTCTGCTCATTAAAGCTGTGTTTATTTGATTAAAAACCCAGTAAAATTGTGAAATATTATTATAATGTAATTCATCTGTTTTCTATGTGAATATACAGTAAAGTGTAATTTATTCCTGTGATCAAAGCTGAATTTATCATCATTACTCCAGTCTTCAGTGTCACATGATCCTTCAGAAATCACTATAATATGAGGATCTGATGCTCAAGAAACATTTATGATTATTATCACAGTTGAAAACATTTTTGCTGCTTCATATTTTTGTGCAAACCGTGATTCATTTTTTTCAGGATTCTTTGAAAGTTCAAGAGAAAAGCATTACATTAAAAAATAAATATTTCTCATTATTATAAATGTCTTTACTGTCACTTTTGATCAATTTAATGCGTCCTTTCTGAAGAAAACTATTAATTTCTTTAAAATAAAAAAATTGTATTGACCCCAAACTTGTGAACGGTAGTGTATATATGTATATATATATATCCTCTCTGGGAAAACCGTGATGTCATCGTCCAGTTATTATATAATGCTGTCAGTGCAGATCAATAATATTGTTGAATATTAAACTGAGAAGCGTTTGCTGTGAATAATCTCATGTTCTTTTAATCTTCCAGGAATATTTCTATCCCAAGTACGTCGGTAAGTCGGCCTCGTTGTGTGTGTGCAAATAAACACTCTCTGCAATCCCCCCCCCCCACACACACACACACACACACACACACACACACACACACACACACACACACACACACACAGGTAGTGTGATCCGGGATCTGTGATGTCATCAGGCTCCGCCCCCGATCTTTCTGGGAATCCCGGATCAAACACAAAACACTCTAAAATTACACTACATACTTTCAATGCGTATATTAAATGTGTAACACTTTACAATAATGTTTATTAGTTAACATGAACTAATAATAAACTGCATTTATACAGCATTTATTAATCTGTGTTAATTTCAACTTTTACTAATACATAATTAAAATCTTGTTAACATTAGTTAATGCACTGTGAACTAATACAGCTTTATTTATATCAACTAACATTAACAAATACAGTAACACATGTATTGTTCATAATTCATGTTAGTAAATATGTTAACTAATGAACCTTATTGTAAAGTGTTACCATTAAATGTAATGTTTAAATATGCAAATGAAGCATTGTCTAATTAAATATGCACTAATTTGCATACATTTACACTGAACACTGGATAAAGTCAGATTTAAAACTCTAGTTTGACATTTTAGAGTTAAAGGTTTTTCCAGAGGAAATACTGATTTACACGATGATTTTAGGTGTAAAATGTTGTAATGTTACAAAAAACATGATCATGTGAGGCATTATCTAATTAAATACGCACAAAATGTAATTAATTTCCAGCATAAAAATCTGAACATTTTTCATAACTCTTTTGTTGACATTATAGCTAAAACTTTTTTCAGAGCTCTTTATCACTCCATAAATCAGATATTACTTAAAAAGTCATAATTATGACATTAAAATTTAAAATTATGAATAAAAGGTCAAAATTATGTCACACCATAAATCAGAAAATACTGTCAACAGACAGAAAAAAAAATTATTTGCATAATGTACAAATACAGTTTAGAGTGAAATGTTGAATATTATATGACAACACCTTCAGAATATAGATCTGAATAAAGTTTGGTGTGTGGGAAGCTGCAGAAGTGGAGATTTCTGACTCAAACTCTCCGTCTTTAAAGAGGTTTGAGATCAAATAAACTCTTAAATGTGTGTTTGGATGTTTTTCTTCCACTAGTCACATGTTATAGAGCAGAACTGAGCAGTGCATGAACACACACTTATCCTGCAGAACACACACTTATCCTGCAGAACACACACTTATCCTGCAGAGAACACACACTTATCCTGCAGAACACACACTTATCCTGCAGAACACACACTTATCCTGCAGAGAACACACACTTATCCTGCAGAGAACACACACTTATCCTGCAGAACACACACTTATCCTGCAGAACACACACTTATCCTGCAGAACACACACTTATCCTGCAGAACACACACTTATCCTGCAGAACACACACTTATCCTGCAGAACACTTATCACAACTTATCCTGCAGAACACACACTTATCCTGCAGAACACACACTTATCCTGCAGAACACACACTTATCCTGCAGAACACACACTTATCCTGCAGAACACACACTTATCCTGCAGAGAACACACACTTATCCTGCAGAGAACACCACTTATTGCAGACACACACTATCTGCAGAACACACACTTATCCTGCAGAAACACACACACTTATCCTGCAGAACATACGCAAACCACACTTATCCTGCAGAAACACACAACACTTATCCTGCAGAACACACACTTATCCTGCAGAACACACACTTATCCTGCAGAGAACACACACTTATCCTGCAGAAACACACTTATCCTGCAGAACACACACTTATCCTACAGAACACCTACCACTTATCCTGCAGAACACACACTTATCCTGCAGAGAACACACACTTATCCTGCAGAACACACACTTATCCTGCAGAGAACACACACTTATCCTACAGAACACACACTTATCCTGCAGAACACACACTTATCCTGCAGAAACACACACTTATCCTACAGAACACACACTTATCCTACAGAACACACACTTATCCTGCAGACACAACTATGAACCACACTTATCCTGCAGAGAAACACACTTATCCTACAGAACACACACTTATCCTACAGAACACACACTTATCCTGCAGAGAACACACACTTATCCTGCAGAACACACACTTATCCTACAGAACACACACTTATCCTGCAGAGAACACACACTTATCCTGCAGAGAACACACACTTATCCTGCAGAGAACACACACTTATCCTGCAGAACACACACTTATCCTGCAGGAACACACACTTATCCTACAGAACACACACTTATCCTGCAGAGAACACACACTTATCCTGCAGAGAACACACACTTATCCTGCAGAGAACACACACTTATCCTGCAGAGAACACACACTTATCCTGCAGAGAACACACACTTATCCTGCAGAGAACACACACTTATCCTGCAGAACACACACTTATCCTGCAGAGAACACACACTTATCCTGCAGAGAACACACACTTATCCTGCAGAGAACACACACTTATCCTGCAGAGAACACACACTTATCCTGCAGAGAACACACACTTATCCTGCAGAGAACACACACTTATCCTGCAGAGAACACACACTTATCCTGCAGAGAACACACACTTATCCTGCAGAGAACACACACTTATCCTGCAGAGAACACACACTTATCCTGCAGAGAACACACACTTATCCTGCAGAGAACACACACTTATCCTGCAGAAACACACACTTATCCTGCAGAGAACACACACTTATCCTGCAGAGAACACACACTTATCCTGCAGAGAACACACACTTATCCTGCAGAGAACACACACTTATCCTGCAGAGAACACACACTTATCCTGCAGAGAACACACACTTATCCTGCAGAACACACACTTATCCTGCAGAGAACACACACTTATCCTGCAGAACACACACTTATCCTGCAGAACACACACTTATCCTGCAGAACACACACTTATCCTGCAGAACACACACTTATCCTGCAGAACACACACTTATCCTGCAGAACACACACTTATCCTGCAGAGAACACACACTTATCCTGCAGAACACACACTTATCCTGCAGAACACACACTTATCCTGCAGAACACACACTTATCCTGCAGAACACACACTTATCCTGCAGAACACACACTTATCCTGCAGAACACACACTTATCCTGCAGAACACACACTTATCCTGCAGAACACACACTTATCCTGCAGAACACACACTTATCCTGCAGAGAACACACACTTATCCTGCAGAACACACACTTATCCTGCAGAAACACTACACTTATCCTGCAGAACACACACTTATCCTGATCCGGGATGTGTTTCCTGTGCGATGCTGAAACTCGCTGATTAACTTCCATACTGTGATGCATCCTGGGAGAACGCAGTGTGTGTGTGTGACTCTTCTCATGTTGTGTGTGTGTGTGTGTGGTTTAGTGTGTCTGGGATCTCATCGCGTCGGGATCAATAACCCAAACTCGGAGAATCCCGGGATCCCGCAGAACCTGCGCACCTGTGTTCAAGGTGACCCAACACGCTGATGCTCATGATGATGAAGATGATGATGTGTTGAGTTTGAGCTGTATGTGTGTGTGTGTGTGTGTGTGTGTGTGTGTGTGTGTGTGTGTGTGTGTGTGTGTGTGTGTGTGTGTGTGTGTGTGTGTTTCAGAGATCAGTAACCAGTGTCTGCCGCTGCCGTGTTATAAGGAGGGTTACGAGCGCTGTGTGGATGGACAGGGCAAATACACGTGTGTGTGTAAACCAGGCTGGAGGGGTCAGCACTGTGACCAGGGTGAGTGTGTGTGTGTGTGTGTGTGTGTGTGTGTGTGTGTGTGTGTGTGTGTGTGTGTGTGTGTGTGTGTGTGTGTGTGTGTGTGTGTGTGTTTGTGTGTGTGTAAACCGGGCTGGAGGGGTCAGCACTGTGACCAGGGTGTGTGTGTGTGTGTGTTGTGTCAGAGCTGTGACCTGTGTGTGTGTGTGTGTGTGTGTGTGTGTCAGCGCTGTGACCTGTGTGTGTGTGTGTGTGGTGTGTGTGTGTGTGTGTCAGAGCTGTGACCAGGGTGTGTGAGTGTGTGTGTGTGTGTGTGTCAGCACTGTGACCAGGGTGAGTGAGTGAGTGTGTGTGTGTGAGTGAGTGTGTGAGTGAGTGTGTGAGTGTTGTGTGTGTTGTGTGTGTGTGTGTGTGTGTGTGTGTGTGTGTGTGTGTGTGTGTGTGTGTGTGTGTGTGTGTGTGTGTGTGTGTCAGAGCTGTGACCAGGGTGTGTGTGTGTGTGTGTGTGTGTGTGTGTGTGTGTGTGTGTGTGTGTGTGTGTGTGTGTGTGTGTGTGTGTGTGTGTGTGTCAGAGCTGTGACCAGGGTGTGTGTGTGTGTGTGTGTGTGTGTGTGTGTGTGTGTGTGTGTGTGTGTGTGTGTGTGTGTGTGTGTGTGTGTGGTGTGTGTGTGTGTGTGTGTGTGTGTGTAATAAATCATTTAAAATAATTTACGGCTCTCTGATGCAGGTCACATGGCATGCAGCTAAATTAAATTAAAATAAATAATTTTTTAAAAATTAGACATTTAAATAAATCTTTTTTTAATTAGTAAACTAATAAATTAGTTTTTTATTCACTTTTTAATTGTTTATTTTTTTTTAATTTAGCTGCATGCCATGTGACCAGCATCAGAGAGCCGCGAATGTGTTCATTAAATTATTAAAATATTAACTCTCAGATGTCTAAGTGCGTCGGCTGACAAAAGTGTAAGTAATGCACGAGTAAACTGCACACTGTTGGTCGAACACCTTACTGGTTAGTAGTTAGTATGAGTTGTATTCTTAAGAAATATAATATCTCATTAATATCTTACAGATATTAATGAGTGTGAAGACCCAGAATTCCCTGCGGGCTGCAGCCAAACGTGTCACAACCTCCCCGGGAGCTTCAGCTGCAGCTGTGAGAAAGGCTTCTACACACACGACAACATCCACTGCAACGGTGAGCGACACTGCACAGGTCAGAGGTCAGCACTGCGCAGGTCACAGGTCTGCACCGCACAGGTCAGTACTGTGCAGGTCAAAGGTCACAGGTCAGCACTGCACAGGTCACAGGTCAGCACTGCACAGGTCAGGTCACAGGTCAGCACTGCACAGGTCAGGTCACAGGTCAGCACTGCACAGGTCAGGTCACAGGTCAGCACTGCACAGGTCAGGTCACAGGTCGGCACTGTGTTGTGATGCTGTCGATCATGTGACGCGTCTAACCTCACACTGCAGGCTTAATATCGTTCACTGAAAACATGTTTGTTGGTGCAGTGTGAATTGGCCTTAATACTGCTGTGTGTGCGTGTGTTTTTGTGTGTGTGTTTTTGTCTTTTTGTCTGTGTTTGTCTCTGTGTGTGTGTGTGTGTGTGTGTGTGTGTGTGTGTTGTGTGTGTGTGTGTGTGTGTGTGTGTGTATCTCTGCGTGTGTCATTGCAGATATCAATGAGTGTGTCCTGTATCCCAGTGTGTGTGAGGAACCGTCTCAATGCATCAACGCTCCGGGGACGTTCGAGTGTCGCTGCCCGCTGGGATACCGCTACAACACAACCTTGCGCGAGTGTGTCGGTGAGACCATAACACACACACATTCATCCTGACTGACTGATGTGAAAACATCTAAATGAACATCTTTCCCTCGCAGGTCAACATGACCCGAAGCTCTGAAAGTATACTTTTTTTTTTTTTTCCAGAAAGCTTATTTTATTTCATATTGGTTATATTTTTCAAAATGGGAGATTTGGGAGATTTTTTTATTTTTTTTTATTTACCTTTAAATTACTAGATTTGATCAATAAATAAAGAGTAATTTAAGCACATTCCTTACATTCTTTTAACTTAAATTCAAAATAACTCACGATTTAATGCATAACTCTTTTAATTCAGCTGTAAATATCTGACATCGGGAGTCTTTGAGCTCTTGTGTAAATATAATAATATCAGATGATATTTGATGACTCTAGATGGACTTATATCTCTATATGGAGTAAATGATGTTCCTCTGGGTCCAAAAGTCAGTTTCTCTTCAGTGTGCGTTCACACACACATCTACACATTATACTATCAGTTACTGCTAAAGTTTGAGCATTTTTAGTTTGAATTCTGAGCATTTGTAGTTTTTCTGTGTGAACTGAAGCATTCCTCACATTCCACTCATTCCTAAGAGAGTCAGATTGACCCGAGAGGGAAGGATTTGGTACTTTTTAAAATGTCAATCACAAAACTCCTCGAATCCATTATTTTTATTTTTTTTATTCATGGTTCAAGTGCAACAAAAGTCATGGGGTCTTGGACCCTATGATGTACACTCAATTTTTTAAATATTTTAAAAAATAATAATCCGGATCAAAATGACCCGAGGGAAGGATGATTAATAATGCTTTTTGCTCACATCAAAGTCAAGTTACCTTTATACAGCGCTTTACAATACAGAGTGTTTTAACGTTGATGCGTGATGTTTTCTGTCAGATGTGGACGAGTGTGAGCAGGAGGTGTGTGAAGGCGAGTGTGTGAACACCGCCGGGAGCTTCTCGTGTCACTGTGACGGGCGTAAGGGACTGAAGCTGGCGCGGGACGGGCGTGTGTGTGAGGAGATCCCGCAGTGTCTCGAACTGTTCGATCACAAGCACGAGGAGATGCTGTATCTGGGAGAGCAGTTCTCCGGCGTTCCCGTCATTTACCTGCGCTTCCGTCTGCAGGCCGAGGCCAGGTACGACACACACACACACACACACACACACACACACACACACACACACCATCTCAGCAGGGTTTCTGAGGAGTCTCTGATGCGTCCAGTGTGTGTGTGTGTGTGTGTGTGAAGGTTTAGCTCAAAATACCCCACGGATATTTTTTAAAGCATGTTAAAATTGTCCGTTTTTGAGGGTCAGCAAAAACAGGCCATTTGTGCGTGTGTGTGTGTGTGTGTGTGTGTGTCCCTTTAAATGCAAATTAGCTGCTGCTCTCAGTGCAGGGGGTGGAGATTTAAGAGGTGTGTGTGTGTGTGTGTGTGTGTGTGTGTGTGTGTGTGTGTGTGTGTGTGTGTGTGTGTGTGTCCCTTTAAATGCAAATGAGCTGCTGCTCCCAGTGCAGGGGGTGGAGCTTTAAGAGGTGTGTGTGTGTGAGAGAGCGTGTGTGTGTGTGTGTGTGTGTGTGTGATAGAGTGTGTGTGAGAGAGTGTGTGTGTGTGTGTGTGTGTGTGTGTGTGTGTGTGTGTGTGTGTGTGTGTGTGTGTCCCTTTAAATGCAAATGAGCTGCTGCTCCCAATGCAGAGGATGGAGCTTCAAGAGCGTGTGTGTGTGTGTGTGTGTGATAGAGTGTGTGTGAGAGAGCGTGTGTGTGTGTGTGTGTGTGATAGTGTGTGTGTGTGTGTGTGATAGAATGTGTGTGAGAGAGTGTGTGTGTGTGTGTGTGTGTGTGTGTGTGTGTGTGATAGAGTGTGTGTGAGAGAGCGTGTGTGTGTGTGTGTGTGTGTGTGTGTGTGAGAGAGCGTGTGTGTGTGTGTGTGTGTGTGTGTGATAGAGTGTGTGTGAGAGAGTGTGTGTGTGTGTGTGTGTGTGTGTCCCTTTAAATGCAAATGAGCTGCTGCTCCCAATGCAGAGGATGGAGCTTCAAGAGCGTGTGTGTGTGTGTGTGTGTGTGTGATAGAGTGTGTGTGAGAGAGCGTGTGTGTGTGTGTGTGTGTGTGTGTGTGTGTGTGTGTGATAGAGTGTGTGTGTGATAGAGTGTGTGTGAGAGAGAGTGTGTGTGTGTGTGTGTGTGTGTGTGTGTGTGTGTGTGTGTGTGTGTGTGTGTTGTGTGTGTGTGTGTGTGTGTGTGTGTGTGTGTGTGTGAGCGCGAGTGTGTGTATGTATGTATGTGTGTGTGTGTGTGTGTGTGTTCACACACACTGAACATTTTAAAAACTTTAGTCTTTTATGTTCAAACCAGTCAAACAAAAATGTAATGACAGGACATTTCTAAACGGTTAGTTGATAAATGTATGTAGCTTATGTGGAGTTAACTATCTTCAAGTCATTAGCATATTCTGTCATGATAATCTATATATCGTGATCCGGGGCGGGGTTTATGTAAATGTTAGGGTTTGTGATGTCACTAACCCGTGAATAAGCTCATTGTAGTTCCTACCAGCCGTTTGTTGTAGTCCTTATAAAGTGATTTCAGTAAAAGCTAATATCTTCCTTTGCTTTGAACTTTGAGTGTCGTAACTTTGCAGATGTTGTTTATTATCAAACAGCAACATTACACACTAACTACAGTTAGAAATGTTAAATCATAATCAACTCCTGAACATCGTTTCCTTTTTCCTTTTTAAGAAGAAGAGAGTCTGATTCCTCACGAGTGTGTGGTGTTGTTAATGCTAACGCAGGTTTGCAGCGGAGTTTGATTTCCGCACGTTTGATCCTGAGGGCGTGATCCTGTACGCCGAGTCTTCTCCGGACTCCTGGCTGATGCTGGGCTTACGGAGCGGCCGCATCGAGGTCCAGTTCAAGAACCAGCACTCCATCAAGATGACCAGCGGAGGAAAGGCCATCAACGACGGGCAGTGGCATGTGGTGCGTTCAGGTTCAGATCATGTCGGATTTAGGCCCCTCCACACTACTGCGTTTCAGTTTAGAAACGGAGAATTAAAACGAATACGATCTCCGTCCACACCAGCGTTTTAGAATTGATCTCTATCCACATTAAAACGACTGAAATGCAGATCACGTGACCATTCCCCTACACTGGGCATGCGCGTGCTGGGGTGTTCATTGGTAAAATTATCCCACCATGCACTGGCTCTTCCCGGCTTAACCCGAAACCGGCGCTCCATGTACGGTCGATACCGCCGCTGCACACGGGAGTTATCACAGATAATAATAGCTCGCCTCCGGCGCATGTGGGCAGTTATAGCATTGTAAAATGCAGAATTTACTTGCACAACAGCTGCTAGCAAAGACATCGAAGTCAGTAACGCCTGTAATTCGTTATCCATGTTGCAGTCACTAACGTAACTGGTAGTCCAGGCTGTTGTTGTATGGTTTCTTCCGGGGACGGGTCATGTGATGGGTGGCTGACGAATCAGGGAAGGATCTGCGTCATCGTTTCTAAAGTTTAACCCGTCTTCACTAAAACGCCCTCCGGAGATTCAAAACACAAAGTGTGAGTCGGCAGCGTTTCTAAACTGTGGATGATGCCTTACAGTCTCTTCTGCTAGGCATTGCATTTATTTGATCAAAAAATACAGTAAAAACAGTGAAATATTTAAATCATCTGTTTTCTATGTGAATATATAGTAAAGTGTAATTTATTCCTGTGATCAAAGCTGAATTTATCATCATTACTCCAGTCTTCAGTGTCACATGATCCTTCAGAAATCACTATAATATGAGGATCTGATGCTCAAGAAACATTTATGATTATTATCAATATAAGATATTTCTTTATAAAAAAACAAAGTGTGTGACGATACACTTACATATTATACGATTATTTTGGTAATCGAGTTTTTTGATGATTAATTTGATTTTTTTGTGGTACTAAAAAGTGAACAATGACCTTTTAAATACATATAATAACAATGAGGCAATAAAAAAAGGTTCAAATAAAGTCTCAAAAGCATATGGGACTGTTATCATTTGGTAAATATAATATACATAAACTAAATATACATGACGTATTATAACAAATTCCTGGTGATTGTTGTTGTTACACGTTACAGCAGATCAAATCTTCTTTAATATCCGCATAACATTTAATTCATTGTTCACTTAATCTTTATTATTTGGTCACTTGTTTACAGTAGAGATGCTGCCGACACTGTGATTTCTTGAACAAGAGCATGTGCACATCAAAACATGCAAACCCAGTGCTTTTATATTGAAAATATGTAGAAACATATTGATGTTTATAAATGATTTACGCTACAAGTTTTGCGTTTCCAAACGAACGTTATTAAGCAACCGAATATTTATGCAGGGTCCACATTTTTTAATACTTTAAAGTATTTTTTTTATATATATATATACTTTCACCGCATAAATTGGCAATTTCCACGCAAAATATGCGGGTCTTGCATGATTTCATAATCACCACATTTTCGTTGCAAAAGTCTCATATATCGCAGCAGAAAGTTGAGAAATGTTGCGTTTGCTTCACACACGAGCCACCGTTTTCCCTGTTGCCATGGGAACGTTATGAAGTGACGTAATTACGCGACGTGAACATCATCGAAAAGCTGTAAAACAGGAAGCACACATTTCATTTTTTATATTTAATTTCTTCATTTCTACAGGAGTTGTAGCATATTCCTCTTGTAAAGCTCCAGAACTTGTTTGACTCATCAATGTTTTGTAAGTTTGATGTGTTTATTAAGATCTGAAATAAAACAAGATGAACTGAAATATTCCAGCACTTTCTGTGATGTAGTGTGCTTGCTTATCATAGGAAGTAATAAGAAATGACTCTTTACAGTAAGGTAGTAGCCTAGTGAGAACAGGGGAATCACTTTCTCTCTTTCATCAAACCGCAGTTTTTGCAAGTTCCCGCAATTTCATCACATAAAATTGCATAAATATCTGCATATTCCATCGCATTTAAGAAAACGTGCCGCATAATCAAGGATTTTTTCCCGCAACAATCACAAAAAACTTCGCTATGAAACACAAAGCGTGTCAGTCTTTATATGCGTTCCCAAATACACCTTATTAGGAGAAAAAAAAAATCAGAGACTGAGTTCGTGTGAAAAAAATACAGAACAATACATTCGGTTGTGCTGATATCACGAGACAGCTTGTAAGATCTATTGTCAGGTTTTGTCGCAGCGCTCATGCAAGCTTGTGCCGTCTGTAGATCTCGGTGGAGGAGCTGATGGGCAGCGTGAGTGTGAGGATCAGTAAAGAGGCCGTCATGAGCATCAACAGTCCTGAGCGTCTCTTCACACCCGTCAACGACAAGCTGGAGACCAAGCTTTACATCGCCGGTCTGCCCAATCGCCATGAGAGCCTCATCAAACCGGCAAGTGCTCACTAGCGCCACTACAGGCAGTGCTGTGTAACTACACATGAAGACATTTACAAACTTCACAAATCAAAAGGTTTTTTTCCTAGTGAACGTGGAACAACCTGTTGATCTGTGGTGTTTGTGTGTGTTCATGTGGTGTTCATGTGTGTTCATGCGGTGTTCATGTGTGTTCATGCGGTGTTCATGCGTGTTCATGTGGTGTTCATGTGTGTTCATGTGTGTTCATGCGTGTTCATGCGTGTTCATGCGGTGTTCATGTGTGTTCATGCGTGTTCATGTGTGTTCATGCGGTGTTTATGCATGTTCATGTGTTCATGCGTGTTCATGTGTGTTCATGCGTGTTCATGCGGTGTTCATGTGGTGTTTATGTGTGTTCATGCGTGTTCATGTGTGTTCATGCGCTGTTTATGCATGTTCATGTGGTGTTCATGTGGTGTTCATGTGGTGTTCATGTGGTGTTCATGTGGTGTTCATGTGGTGTTCATGTGTGTTCATGTGTGTTCTGTTCATGTGGTGTTCGTGTGTGTTCATGTGGTGTTCGTGTGTGTTCATGTGGTGTTCATGTGTGTTCTGTTCATGTGGTGTTCTGTTCATGTGTGTTCATGTGGTGTTCATGTGTGTTCATGTGGTGTTCATGTGTGTTCATGTGTGTTCATGCGGATTCATGTGTGTTCATGCGGATTCATGTGTGTTCATGCGGTGTTCATGCGGTGTTCATGTGTGTTCTGTTCATATGTTCATGTGTGTTCTGTTCATGTGTTCATGTGTGTTCTGTTCATGTGTATTCATGTTGTGTTCATGTGGTGTTCATGTGGTGTTCATGTGGTGTTCATGTGTGTGTTCATGTGTGTTCATGTGGTGTTCATGTGGTGTTCATGTGGATTCATGCGGGTTCATGCGGGTTCATGCGGTGTTCATGCGGTGTTCATGCGGTGTTCATGTGGGTTCATGTGGGTTCATGTGGGTTCATGTGGGTTCATGGGGTGTTCATGTGGTGTTCATGTGTGTTCATTTGTGTTCATGTGTTCATGTGGTGTTCATTTGTGTTCATGCGGTGTTCATGTGGTGTTCATGTGTGTTCATTTGTGTTCATGTGTGTTCATGTGGTGTTCATGTGTGTTCATGTGGTGTTCATTTGTGTTCATGTGTGTAATGCGGTGTTCATGTGTGTTAATGCGGTGTTCATGCGTGTTCATGTGTGTTCATGCAGTGTTCATGTGTGTTCATGTGTGTTCATGTGGTGTAAATGCGGTGTTCATGTGTGTTCATGTGTGTTCATGCGTGTTCATGTGTGTTCATGTGTGTTCATGTGTGTTCATGTGGTGTTCATGCGGTGTTCATGCGTGTTCATGTGTTTTCATGTGTGTTCATGTGTGTTCATGCGTCTGCTGTGTGTTCATGTGGTGTTCATGCGTGTTCATGCGTGTCCGCTGTGTGTTCATGCGTGTTCATGTGGTGTTCATGCGTGTACATGCAGTGTTCATGTGTGTTCATGTGATGTTCATGCGTGTTCATGTGTGTTCATGCGGTGTTCATGCGTGTTCATGCAGTGTTCATGTGTGTTCATGTGGTGTAAATGCGGTGTTCATGTGTTTTCATGAGGTGTTCATGTGTGTTCATGTGTGTGTTCATGTGTGTGTTCATGTGTGTTCATGCGTGTTCATGTGTGTTCATGCGGTGTTCATGCGGTGTTCATGTGTTTTCATGCGGCGTTCATGCGGCGTTCATGCGACGTTCATGTGTGTTCATGTGTGTTCTTGTGGTGTTCATGTGTGTTTATGCGGTGTTCATGCGGTGTTCATGCGGTGTTCATGTGTGTTCATGCGGTGTTCATGCGGTGTTCATGCGGTGTTCATGCGGTGTTCATGCGGTGTTCATGTGTGTTCATGTGTTTTCATGCGGTGTTCATGTGTGTTCATGTGTGTTCATGCGTGTTCATGTGTGTTCATGCAGTGTCCATGCGTGTTCATGCATGTTCATGCGTGTTCTTGCGTTTTCATGTGTGTTGTGATGGCGATGGATGTTTATTCTGCTCGTCTCGGTGTGGTTCAGATCAACCCGAGGCTGGACGCTTGTATCCGCGGATGGGATCTGATGAATCAGGGAGGGTCAGGAGTGAAAGAAGTGATTCAGGAGAAGGAGAGCAAGCACTGTTATGTGTTTGTGGAGAAGGGCTCGTTCTTCAGTGGAGGAGGCCTGGCACTCTTCAACATCGACTACAGTCAGTCTATCCCAGCATCCTCACATAAAAACTTATATTTTTGCACTTTGTATCAGTCAAGTCACATTTATTTCTATAGTGCTTTATACAATACAGATTATTTCAAAGCAGCTTTACAGAGATAAACTGGAAAATGATGCAACAAATTCCGTTCAATAAAGATTTCAGTGTTACAAAGTTTTTCACTTATGAAACAAATTCAGTTCAGTTCAATGTTGATTCAATTTAGTTCAATAACTGTTTCAGTGTTGCAATATTAATCAATTATGGAACTCAATTCAGTTCAATAACTGTTTCAATGTTGCAATATTAATCAGTTATGAAACAAATTACACTCAGTTCAGTGTTGATTCAATTCACTTCAATAACAGTTTCAATGTTGCAAAATTCCATAATTATGAAACTAATTCAAAGCTCTACAGAAGACAATAGTGTCATACATAAAAGTACTTGCGTGGATAATTGAATAAATGGCAGTCTGACTCTGTTCTTTGCGTTGCAGACAGAAGCGGTCAGTGGAAGGTGGATGTCGTGATGAGCGTTCGGCCCTCCAGCAGCACCGGTGTATTATTCGCCCTGGTTACCAACAACACTGTCCCTCTCTCCGTTGCCGTGGTAACACGGGGATCCAACGATGCGGTAAGCTCTGCCTCCGCTGACATCACATCCTGTTGAACTCTCCACACACACACACATACACACACACACGTAAGGTACATCCCAAATCGCATACTTGTGCACTATTCTACGCCATTTTGTAGTATAAATAATGCGAGTAGTGCGTTCACACTGAAAATTCCAAAAAGAAAAAGTGCACTTTATATACCCGGATGATGCACTTATTTAACCGGAAGAACAAAGTGTGGAACGTTGGACACACATGCACTCGACTGTCGCAGCTTCAATTACGTAGCGGAGGGGGAGGGGCTATCAGACTCCGATGTTGAAAGACAAAGTAAACGTATTAAGTTCATACACTACACGATTGAGTATAATGCATAAGTACATAAGTGCATACTGCATAAGTACGTAGTGTATAAGTGCATACTGCATAAGTGCATAGTGTATAAGTTCATAAGTGCATAGTGTATAAGTACATGCTGCATAAGTACGTAGTGTATAAGTACGTAGTGTATAAGTGCATACTGCATAAGTGCATAGTGTATAAGTACATGCTGCATAAGTACGTAGTGTATAAGTGCATACTGCATAAGTGCATAGTGTATAAGTGCATAGTCTATAAGTGCATACTGCATAAGTGCATAGTGTATAAGTACATGCTGCATAAGTATGTAGTGAATAAGTATGTAGTGTGTAAGTGCATAGTGTATAATAAGTGCATAGTGTAAGTACATAGTGTATAAGTACATGCTGCATAAGTACGTAGTGTATAAGTGCATAGTCTATAAGTGCATACTCCATAAGTGCATAGTGTATAAGTACATGCTGCATAAGTATGTAGTGTATAAGTGCATAGTCTATAAGTGCATACTCCATAAGTGCATAGTGTATAAGTACATGCTGCATAAGTACGTAGTGTATAAGTGCATACTGCATAAGTGCATACTCCATAAGTGCATAGTGTATAAGTACATGCTGCATAAGTATGTAGTGTATAAGTGCATACTGCATAAGTACGTAGTGTATAAGTACGTAGTGTATAAGTGCATAGTGTAAGTACATAGTGTATAAGTACGTAGTGTATAAGTACGTAGTGTATAAGTGCATAGTGTATAAGTGCATAGTGTATAAGTACATGCTGCATAAGTATGTAGTGTATAAGTACTAGTGTTTAAGTACATAGTGTTTAAGTGCATACTGCATAAGTACGTAGTGTATAAGTACATAGTGTATAAGTACATAGTGTATAAGTACATAGTGTATAAGTACATAGTGTATAAGTGCATACTGCATAAGTGCGTAGTGTATAAGTGCATAGTGCATAAGTGCATAGTGTATAAGTGCATACTGCATAATTACATACTGCATAAGTACGTAGTGTATAAGTGCATACTGCATAAGTAAGTAGTGTATAAGTGCATAGTGTATAAGTGCATACTGTATAAGTAGTGTATAAGTGCATAGTGTATAAGTGCATACTGCATAAGTACATAGTGTATAAGTGCATAGTGTATAAGTGCATACTGCATAAGTAAGTAGTGTATAAGTGCATAGTGTATAAGTGCATACTGCATAAGTGTATAGTGTGTGATTTGTGACACACTCGTGCTCTTGTGTTGCAGGACCTGCAGGTGTTTGTGGACGGTGTGTGTGTGGCGACTCTACAGTCTCTGATGCTCTGCTATCCGGATCGTCTCCTCGTGGAGATGAGCGTGTCATCTGATGCTCTCCTCATCTCAGCGAACTCCTCCAGCGTGACCTACAGTGACCCCGTGACCCTGAGCGGAGCGCTAGCCAAGCTCGACCGCGCCCTGCGGGACACGTCCACACGTACATCGGAGGACTTCCAGGTCAGTCAGACTTCATGAGAACACGGTTTATAAAGCTGACTCGCACATAGATGCTCACTAATATATCGGTAACACTTACAGTAAAGTTCTTTGGTTAATGTATTAACTAACATGACCTAACAATGAGCAATACATTTGTTACTGTATTTATTAATCTTTGTTAATGTTAGTTAATAGAAGTACAGCTGTTCATGTTAGTTCACAGTGTATTAACTAATGTTAACAAGTTTTTAATAATGTATTAGTAAACGTACTTTAAAAAAAATTAACCAGGAAAAAAACTAATAAAACTATAACAAATAATATAAAGAACTAAAAAAGAACTATAAATAAAAATAAAAACTAATTAATAGTGCTGAAATAAGTGTTGTCTAGTGTTCACTGTGCTGACGCCAACACTGCTTCAGTTCCTGACGTCTCACCGTCTCTATCAGGACTTTAAATCAATACATTTATCAATAACAGTGCGCTAACATCAGACTGAGTATCTAAAGCTGCACTGATTCTGGTGAATCCAGTCCACCGCCTGTCAGGAGCAAGAACACATGTGGGCGGGGCTTGGTTGTGTCTGTGGGCGGGGCTTGATTGTGTCTGTGGGAACTGATTGGATGGTTGTGGTTTGCTATTGGCTGATCTCATGTGAGTGACAGGTTATAGCCCCGCCCACATCATCACAGAAGAGAAGCTGCAAGAGGAACTTATTCTCATTTAATATTATTAACACAATAATGATGTGCATGGATAAATCATGTATTGTGTGTGTGTGTGTGCAGATCTCCCAGTGTCCATCACACCGATCTCTGCGTTCTTCCACGGTTGTCTGGAGATCAGTGTGAACGGGCGGCCGCTGGACTTCGACGAGGCTGTTAGTAAAGACAACAGCATCAAGTCTCACTCCTGCCCCCCCGTTTCTGCCCTGGACACGCCCCAGTAGACAGGAAGTGACATCACACCCTCACACGGGGACATGTGACACGCCATCCAGCCAATCACAGCCACAGTAGACAGGAAGTGACATCACAGCCTCATGCGGGGACATGTTACACACCATCCAGCCAATCACAGCCACAGTAGACAGGAAGTGACATCACAGCCTCACGCAGGGACATGTGACGCGCTCATCAAACACAAAACCCGCCCTGATTCTGGGTTCAGCATCACATCATGTCCTCTGATGTTTATTTGTATTTTTAACATGTTTTAATTGATCCACTCATTAGTAGCCTATGAACGAGCCTCTATTTACACATGCGACAGACATTCGTCCTGATGGTTGTAGTATTATTATTATTATTATATTATTCCTGAAGTGTCCGCTGTGTCTGTCTTTAATCACTTTAGAGCCGTCAGTTTGTGTATCTTGTATATAACACTAATTTTAACGTGATGTGAATATGTTTAGGTGGATATTGAACACTAGTGCAGCATTAATTGTTGGAATAAAACATGAAATTATAAAAGCATTCTGTGGTCGTCATGGAAATCTACGTATAAGTGCATCATATAAGTAATATAAGCATATAAGTAACATATAAGTAAAATCCCACTTTAGATATGAATGAGAATGTTCAACTGTTAACATGCATTACAGATTATTAAATAGGCTACTGTCACAAATGTATTAGGCTACTCATTGTTAGTTAATGTTACTTAGTAAAAATACAACTGTTCATTGTTAGTTCAGGTCCATTAAACATGAACAGATACGAGTTTTGATTTTAAGCAAAAGCCCCCTGAAACCGTGTTTTACAGTAAGTGTAGAACAGCTGAGGCGTTATAAGACTCGACGCGGAGTAAAACCCCCTCAGCTGTTCTACACTTACTGTAAAACACGGCTTCAGGGGGCTTTTGCTTTTATAAAACGGTTAATCCATAAACATATTCATTTTAATGTTTATTGTATTCATAAAATAAACACCAGCTACACAAATATAACGTTATAACAACACATTTATTCCTCCGCCAAGCAATGTAGTTCCAAAGAGGTTGCCAAGCAACACACTCAGCAACAAAGCGCCAGTAGAGTGTGTGTGTGTGTGTGTGTGTGAACAGAACTTAGGGTTTGAAAGCGATATGGAGATGATGTTTTATTACCGGTACTCTACAGGAGAGAAGTGTTTTATTGAACAGGTTAACTCATATTTATCTCTAACAGAGTTCACTGTATGATTATCTGTTGTGAAGATCATTTCATACGGTGGTTGTGCTGGATCGTGTTATTAATGTGTAAAACTAAGAAGCTAGTCAGCTTGAGATCTAAACTGGTTATTTATCTTCAGTAGTGAATTTTTTATGAGCGGAAGGATAATCATATTCAGACGAAGCACAACCAAAACAGTTTTCGCAAAATACATGCAGTTTTGTTTTTTACCACTAGAGGGACAAAAGAAATGTACCTTTAACCATAGACATGCCTTTAACTACAGATCAGTCTTTTTGTGACTTAACAAAAAAAAAAAAAAAAACCTTGTCCTGGAAGTTAATTTCCCTGAAGGTCTGGAGACGGCTGTTATTAATATAGAAAGTGCTCTACTTTTGACTCCCTTTTTTTGTGTAGGTTAAATGTGCATGAATGTTTCAATAACTGGACTCTGGATCTTCATCTCTGTGCAGCTGATATGAGATCTACAGTGTGTGTTACAGATGGACACGACTGAGTTACATAAAGAAACCGATGGGAAACGGAAAGAGAATGAAAACACTGGGTCAGAAAAACAAGAGGAAGAATGTAACCTCACATGTGACGGGAATATCAGAGATCAACAGCTGTGATTATAATGAAGATCTGCCTTCACACTGAGAATCACACACACACACACACACACACACACACACACACACACACTGCAGGATCAAAACTTTACAAACGGACATTCTGATGATTTTAAATGCTCATCTTTACATAATGACGACACATTAACCCTATAAAGCCTTATATATGACATTTTATAGAAATGTTTATATCTAAAAAATGTATTTTATGTATATATCATTTGATAAATCAGGCTTTATTGCTCATATACTCTGATATAGTGAGAATATGGAGGGGAAAAATCAACTAAATTTTATTCAGAGGCCCAAACAGTGCAGATGCTGATATTTATATTGATAGAAATGTATTACTTGTAATGTAAATCAATGAGATCTTTATAACAATACAGCAGATTATTGCATGAATGCCTATAAATATCAGAATCTGCCAATAATATGTCTTGTAAGGTTACATTTAACGGCTTAGTTTTACGGTCAAAGATCTGTAGTTTTAATGCAAATGCAATTCAATGATGATTGAGAGATGAACAAATAAACCTTCCTTAAAAACCTGATGATCATATTTGATACTCGTGATTTTTATAATAAATGATGTCTGGATATTAATCAAGTAAACTGAAGTCGCTTCAGTCCAGTTGAAATATTACTGACAATATCAAAAATATTCTGACGTTTACTTCACAAATGTTTGACAGCAGAAAGACACGTGAAGCACGAGATAATAAAAGACTTTTACTTGCTAAAACAGTCTAAACAATCAGAGACAGAAGGACTGAAGAAGTGTTTTATCATTTAGAGGCTTTAGAAATGCATGCATCAAACATTATAGAGTAGCTTTATAGGGTTAATTTGCAAATATTGTCATGAACAGTTCACCCAAAAATGAAAGTTGTGTCATCATCTTCCCTCCACATGACTTTCAGTTTTCCGTGGAACTCGAAAGATGTTTCGCTGGAAATCTCACTTGATGTCGCAATAGAAATAACATGCTGTGATTCTCATGCCAACGAGGAGGCTGGCAAACACTGAGCAAACGCAACTTGAAATGGCTCAGAACCTGCTTGTGATTAATAATGACATAATACATTCCTGTTTCTGCTAATCTTAATTTAGGATAACTTCCCATCCCTCCTGGAGCGACATCTCTTCTCTGGTTTTTTGCATTTCGTGGAAAGGAAGCATTATTGCGTACAGAAAGGCCTAGATATGCTTATTTTCCATCTCTCTTAGAAGAAAACTAATACAAACCTATTGATTTGATACAGTGGCTAAATTAACAAGAAGTAAAACACAGCAGTAATGACTTTATGAACTTCTTTACGTGCAAGATTGATCATATCAGGTAGAAAATTATAACTATGCAAACATCTACTACAGTATCGCATCAGACAGTGCAGTGTAGTCTCCCTGAGGAAACATTCGATTCATTCATTGCTATAGAAGAGGGCGAATTTTATAAACTCGTTAAATCATCTAAATCAACAACTTGTATGTTAGACCCTATACCGACTAAGCTACTGAAAGAGATGCTTCCAGAGGTCATAGATCCTCTTCTCAATATCATTAATTCATCTTTGTCTCTAGGATACGTACCAAAAACCTTTAAGTTGGCTATGATTAAACCGCTTGTTAAAAAAACGCAACTTGATCCTACAGAATTAGTCAATTACAGGCCAATCTCGAATCTGCCTTTTCTGTCAAAGATACTAGAAAAAGCAGTATCCTCACAACTGTGTTCCTTTTTAGAAAGAAATAATATCTGAGGATTTTCAGTCCGGATTTAGACCGTACCATAGTACTGAGACTGCTCTCATTAAAGTCACAAATGATTTACTCTTATCATCTGATCGTGGTTGTATCTCTCTATTAGTGTTACTCGATCTTAGTGCTGCATTTGATACTATCGACCACAACATTCTTTTAAATAGACTAGAAAACTATGTTGGCATTAGCGGAATTGCACTAGCATGGTTTAAATCATATTTATCTGACCGTTTTCAGTTTGTAGCAGTAAGTGAAGAGATGTCTTATCGATCACAAGTTCAGTATGGCGTACCACAAGGCACAGTACTAGGACCGCTGCTGTTCACTCTGTACATGCTACCATTAGGAGATATAATTAGGAAACATGGAATTAGCTTTCACTGCTATGCTGATGATACTCAGCTCTGTTGAGCTATAGAACATAGAACCATCTATAGAACCATCACTGAACTTACTTACGCTGGACTATGGCACTATTTTCTTATAGATCTGCTGTGTAGCCAAAACAAACTTTCTTGCATCATTTTTCGGTTATCACTGTAAAGCTGATCTGTATTGTAAAAAGCACTATAAATAAAGGTGACTTGACTTGACTCTGATGACGAGGGCGGGGCAATCTGTCACTCAGATGAGATCCAATAGCAAACCACAACCATCCAATCAATTCCCCACGGACACAATCAAGCCCCACCCACATTTGTTCTCGTCCCAGCGTTTCACTTGGATATACCACGCAATAGAAAAGAAAAGACTAGCGCATTTAAGTGCTAGAATTAATCTCATGAGATTTGAGGTTTAACAGCTAGATGTAATACTCATGTAAAGTCTAAATATGGGCACAGGCCAATTAAATTTGAGAGATTTCAGTTAATAACAACATAATAAATTCAGTCTGTGCATTACTTCAGAATCCAGACATGACTGTTATGATACATAATGTTTTTTGTCCTTTTTTAAAGCTCAACCTCTCCAGTCCACATTCACTTGCATTGGATAATTTAGAGCAGCGTGAACATTCTGCTAAATGTCTGCTTTTGTGTTCCTCTAAAGAAAGAAATGCAGGTTTGAAGGACACGATAAGCGAGAGTAAATGAGGACAGAGTGCTGTTTTTATTTGGGTCAACCAAAGCTTTAAATGCTAGTTTTCTCTGTGCTAGTGCTATGTAGGACTACTGCAGTGATCTGCTCTTGCAGAGGAAAATTCTGCATCGGGAACTCCCTGCAACTTTCACCAATAAACCGTCGAATCTGCTGCTCACGTTTGTGAAGAGAGAGAGAGAGAGAGAGAGAGAGAGAGAGAGAGAGAGAGAGAGAGAGAGAGAGAGAGAGAGAGAGAGAGAGAGAGAGAGAGAGAGAGAGAGGAGCCGAGGGCCAAATCCAGAGAGTGCACGAGAGAGAGAGAGAGAGAGAGGAGAGAGAGAGAGAGAGAGGAGAGAGAGAGAGAGAGAGAGAGAGAGAGAGAGAGAGAGAGAGAGAGAGAGAGAGAGAGAGAGAGAGGTTGAATGCACTGCAGAAACGCTCGTGTTCGGCTCTGAATGTGGCGGTTCAGTGCAGGATTCTGACCCAGAACGAGTGAAAGTTTGCCGCAGAATCACCACCATGAGAGAGTTCGTGTCGAGCTGCTGTTTCGTCCTGTTGTGCATCGGATTATCCTCGCAATGTGAGTAACATTATTACACGAACCAAGCCGCTGTTCCTGCGCACTAGCGCGGCACAAACTTGTCCGGAGTTGCGAGTCTCTGGTGTTTGTGTTTTCAGTGTCCGTGTCGCCGAGGCAAGCGAACGAGTTTCTCCGCAGACACCGGAGAGGGAACCAGGTGTTCGAGGAGACCAAGCAGGGTCACCTGGAGAGGGAGTGTGTGGAGGAGACCTGCAGTAAAGAGGAGGCGAGAGAAGTCTTCGAGAATGACCCTGAGACGGTAAGACAGTTCGGATAATAAACCGATTAATCTGGTTAGTGATCGCGCTGATCGGTGACATTTCATCTTTAATCCGTATCGACCTGTAAAGACTCTGTGCCGCTCCCTAGTTAGTGTGCACTATATAGGGCTGCAGTGGTGGATTTGATAGGACGGCTGTCACATTTATAGAGCATCTGTCTTTTTAGCTGGGAAATAAAGCGTCAGAACTCATGAACTTGAACCAATCTACATAATCGAGGTGATTATACTCATGAATATGAATATTCATATAGAACATTGAATTATAGTGCTAAATTTGTGTGAATATGTATCAAGACACACACACACACACACACACACACACACATACATACATATATAATACATACATATATTAGTGCTGTCAAATCGATTAATCGTGATTAATCACATCAACCATAAAAGTTTGTTTTTATATAATTTGTGTGTGTGTGTATATATTATGTATGTGTATGCACACACACATATATGCATGCATATATATAATTATATGTGTGTATATGTGGTATATAATATATATACACACATATATTATATAAACACAAACTTTAATGTTAGATATTGAATTGACAGCACTAATACATATAATAGCCTAACCAAGCCCTAATTCTAACCCTAACTCTAGAGTAAGTACATGTAGTTTATTAAAGGGGTCATATAATGGTACTTGCACTTTTACAAGTTGATTGTACTGAAATGTGTGTTGGCAGTGCCTTTACACAGCCATCATATAATGATAAAAATCCATCCAGTGGTTTTGTTTTAATCTCCTTATATGTTTTCCCCTGCCTCAAATCAAGCCGTTCGAGCCTGTGACGTCACAAGCTCGCACGCCCCTCCCACGACTGTTGATTGACAGCAGCGTTTCAACACAGACCCGCCCTCGCTCGTGAGTGAGATGTCAATCATAGTTCGTCATTGTTTACACTGGAGCAGAATGGCGCCTAAGCGATTGTGGTGTTCTGTTCTTGGGTGTAATAAGGAACACAGCAGTCATTTTAATGTTCCTAAATCCGAACTGCTGAAGACGCAGTG
>CM070819.1:53347258-53357258 GCA_036326025.1 Chrosomus eos
TGCAGTTTGATCTCGCATCTGAACATCTCTCTGCTCTTCATCCTCCCATCAGTAAATCAGTGATGGTTTGAGGTGTGTGTGTGTGTGTGTGTGTGTGTGTGTGTGTGTGTGTGTGTGTGTGTGTGTGTGTGTGTGTGTGTGTGTGTGTGTGAGTGCAGGTGGGTGTGTGTGTGACGTCTGCTGGAGGCTCGTGCTGCTTTACTCCTGACTGCTGATTGGATGGCAGCGCTGAGCTGTGATTGGTCGGTGTGTGTCCAGCAGAAGCCCTGAGTCAGAGACAGAGAGAGAGAGAGAGAGAGAGAGAGAGACAGAGTGAGAGAGAGAGAGAGAGAGAGAGAGAGAGAGAGAGAGAGAGAGAGTGAGAGAGAGAGAGAGAGAGAGAGAGAGAGAGAGAGAGAGAGAGAGAGAGAGAGAGAGAGAGATGCGTCTTCATGCACCCTCAGCAAACACAGGACCAGAGTCATGGAAATACAGACTCTCAGAACTGACCTTCAGTGGTCACATGATTGTGAATGATTACTCAGTTACATTATCATAAAGAAATATATGTTTCATGTCACAAACAGAGAGGTTAACTAACATTAGCAGTTGCATAGAAATAGATTTCATGCCGATGTGTTTCATGCAAGCGGTAACCTCCCTGTCTCTCTCTTTAACCCAACACTGAAGTGATTAAACTGCAGTTCCTCCACTGGCCACTAGAGAGCGGCTGCAGAAGAGACTCACTCCCATAGACCCACATGTTAAAATGCCCAACTTTACAGCAGAAATAAACATGTTTACGGCCTGGTGCAAAAAGTGGTTTTGGTCTATAAAGCTAATGTTGCCCTTCATGGCGACTGTGAGGGGGGTGAATATTTTTTATAACTCATCCGTTTAAATTATATTAAGCCTTAAAGTTCTGCATAATTAAGGGCGTGGCCTCTTGAGTGACAGGTGGATTGCCGCTGATGTCACTACTAGCCGTTTGTTAGCGTCACGTCACCTCAGCCAATCCGCCTCGCGGCCCATGTTCGTTTATGCGGGAGTGACGCGCGGCCAAGATGGCGACGGCCGACTCCGCCCACTTTGGGCTTCAAAAATGCTCTTCAGAAACACTACGGGTGACGTCACATCCATATTTTTTTTTACAGTCTATGGTTTCATGCGTCACATTCAGGGTTTGAAATTAAATAAATAAAAAAGAAAAGAAAATAACCAGATTAACTACATTATATATATATATATATATTATATAAAAAAATAAATCCTGTAATCCAGCATCTCCTCTCTTCCTCTTTCATCCTCATAATTTTAACCATAAATGTGTTTAAGATGGACAGATCAATACAGTACAAAGAACATCAAAAACATTTTTGTTATTTTGGAAAATAACGATGTGTTTTCTGTTCACCGAATGCTTTTTAATCTTCGCTTTTGCTTCAATGCTAATGAACAAGGTGCCGTTTATTCGTTAGCGTAGTGACGTGTGTGTTCAAGTGCGGCAGATATGAGCAGATTCTGTGTAATACGCTGTATTTAATACATCATGATGACTCACGAGTATTTGCACTAAATCTGCGCAGATTCGACTCACACGAACTTCTCCAGCAAAGTGAGTAAACATAATAATAACTCGCCACATGATTATACAGCGTTCCCGCCAAGTATTTTTGTATTGTTTTCAGTCCAAATATCTAAAAATACTTCAATCAAGATGCATTTACTAAAGTAGTAAAATGACATACGATATTATGCCTTGTTTTCTGGGGAAATAAATCAAAATGAAGTGAGTTTTTGCTTAAAACAAGCAAAATTATCTACCAAACAAGTGTTAAAGGATTAGTTCACTTTTAAAAACACTTGTGCTGATAATTTACTCACCCCCATGTCATCCAAGATGTCCATGTCTTTCTTTCTTCAGTGGAAAAGAAATGAAGGTTTTTGATGAAAACATTCCAGGATTTTTCTCCATATAATGGACTTCAATGGGACCCAAACGGTTCAAGGTCCAAATGACAGTTTCAGTGCAGCTTCAAAGGGCTTTAAACGGCACCAGACGATGAATAAGGGTCTTATCTAGCCAAACCATCGATCATTTCAAAGATAAATAAAACAGTTTAAGTTTTATAAGCACAAATGCTCACCTTGCTCTGGTCTAGTGATCCGAATTCGTGACCTTTTCAACATAATTGCGTATCATGTGACATCACATGAACATAATAATAATAATAATAATAGTAGTATAGTAATAGTAATAATAATACGCAATAGACTATGTGCACGTTAGCATATGCTACTTCCGGCTGCGAAACCGATAGGGGGTGTCTAGTTTCCGGTAGCCTGATGGACAACGTAGATTATGTATATTTCTCCAGATGTCTTGGACATTAACCGAAGATTTCAGTCGATATTATAATATGATATTAGAGTCGATGATGTTCATCGACTGGTTAGTGATTTTTCTCCAGCTCCCCAGAGCAAGAGAGAGAAAGGGGTTTAAATATTACATCTCTCCGTATGTCATACAGGGAGTACACATGTAATACAGGGAGTAAAGGTATCCGACGTTGGGAAAGGGAACTAAAAAAAGTCCTCGCTCTAGACTAGGTACTGAAAGAGTTATAGGAACTTAGTCCGGTCGGAACACGCGAAAAAAATGGTTATAGGAAGGTTCTAGGCACTGCAAAAGTCCCTCCGGACGGAAAGCGGCTATAGACACCGTGAGTAGTGACTTTTCCCTTGTCAGTGGTTTAAAATATGTAGTTGGATTGTTTCATGTAACTTAGTTCTTCTCCCTCGCTGTGTTATGGCTTTGCTATGTGTGGATACATGTGCTGGTTACGTTCGTGAGACAGCTGATTAGTACTCTTGTCATTGACCGGAAAACAGTAACGTTACAGGAATCACCAGCCCGTCGATCGCGGTCGACAAGTCGATCTTGGAAGCATTTTAAGTCGATCACGAAGAGTTTTCAAAATCAGAGAAAAAAGCCTATTGTGTGTAGTAAATGGTGTTCTAATCCATGTTGCTGTTACAATCACGTCATTTTTGCGGCGCGCACCTTTGGGCTCATGCGGACCCGTCGAGTTAAACAAGGCTTTACGCTTTAACCATTAAACCAGCTCAGCCACAGTAAGTTTTTTTTATGTTTTAGGTCCATTGCGAACGATTAAACTAAGTTAACGCCGGTCCACTGATGTAAACAAGACGGCAACCGGAAACGAAGTACCCAACGTCCGCCCTCAAGCCGGAAGTTAGCATTTTTCTCGTGCACAGAGCGAATTACGTTGAGACTCTCCTGTTCGAACTCGTTCATCAAAATGAATGAATCTTTTTTCGAGTCATTTCGTTCATTCTAGTGGCTTTAAACAATATACTTATAACCGCCAAATTCTCCAAACACATCCACCTATGCAATCTTGATCATATTCTGAATAAAGAAATCATTATAATGCAGTCAAAAATAATTTACAGGGAACATAAATAATTAATTTACCTTCCGAGTCTTTCGTTCATTTGTCACGTGACAGACGCAATGAACGGATCGTTCATGAACGACCCATCACTAGACCAGTGCAAGGCGAGCATTTGTGCTTATAAAACTTAAACTGTTTTATTTATTTTTGAAATGAGCGATGGTTTGGCTAGACAAGACCCTTATTCATCGTCTGGTGTCGTTTAAAGCCCTTTGAAGCTGCACTGAAACTGTCATTTGGACCTTGAACCGTTTGGGTCCCATTGAAGTCCATTATATGGAGAAAAATCCTGGAATGTTTTCATCAAAAACCTTCATTTCTTTTCGACTGAAGAAAGAAAGACATGGACATCTTGGATGACATGCGGGTGAGTAAATGATCAGCAAAAGTTTTTTTAAAAGTGAACTAATCCTTTAATTTCAAACCCTGGTTACATGATCACAGCATCTTGGAGAGTTTGTGGTTCTCTGTCTCTCAGATATTCCGGACCAGTGTTCCCCGAACCCCTGCAATCCGTCCGGGACGGTGCGCTGCGAGGACAAGAAGGGAGAGTTCCTCTGCCACTGTTTCACCGGCTGGAGCGGCGTCCGCTGTGAGAACGGTACGAGCACGAGCACAGGGGAAAGATCAACACGCACACTGTTCTCTGGAAGTATCCGGTTATTCTAGTGTCGTTTATTAAAGGTTTTCACAATAAGGCCAAAAGAACCGTCTCTAGTTCCCCGAAGAACCTTTTAGAGATCAGTTCTTAAAATAAACATTTTTCTTAGCGTGAAGAACATTTTTAAAAATCTAAAGCACCGTTTTTTCACTATAATAATAATAATAATCGTTATAATAATAGTGCTGGGCAACTATTAATCGCAATTAATCACATCCAAAAAAAATATCAATCAATATTTATTTATTTATACAGCCCTTTACAACACCCAAGGTGAGCCAAAGTGCCTTCCATAAAAAAAAAAAAAAAAAAAAAAAAAAGTGTGTTTACATAATATATGTGTGTGTACTGTGTATAATCATTTTGTATATATAAATACACACATACATGTATATATTTAAGAAAAAATTGTTATTTATATGAATATTTAATATAAATTCTGTATAAATATATATATACACAGTATGTAAATATTTCTTAAATATATACATGCATATGTGTGTGTATTTATATGTACAAAATAATTATACACAGTACACACACATATATTATGTCAAGTCACATTTATTTACATAAATACCCTAACAAATTATTATTATTATTATTATTATTATTGTTATATAGCACTTTTTACAACAAAGTTTTTTTTTTTAAAGTGTTTTAAAGCAGCTTTACAGAGATAACAGGAAAATAATGAAATAAAGTTTGTTTCTCTCATCACAGTCCAGCTTAAGTTCAGTGATGGTTAATTTATGTTGTGGAAAAAGTTATTAATTTAGTTCATTTATATTTATATGGAGATAACCGTGATGTCATCGTCCTGTAAACACAAACTTTTATTTTGGATGTGATTAATCATTGCCCAGCACTAATATATACAAAACGATAATGACAGTATCTGAACCCCTTCTTTATACAGTTATGGTTTCATATTCCATATTCAAAACCTTAGCAGAGGTGGAGTGTTTGAGTCTCCTTCTGTGACTCATCAAACCACATTCATTACCGTCTTCTTCACGTCTTTACTGTATAGTTTCATATTTCATATATTCAACACGTTAGCAGAGATGGAGAGTTTGAGGCTCGAAGGAAAGAGTGGCCAGTTTCTGACACTGAGCCTCTGTGTTCCTGAGACTCCGCCCACCAGCGCAGCTGCATCCAATCACACAGCAGGCTCTGAGTCCCGGGCTCCTCCTGATTGGCTAACGCTGTGCGTGTGTGTTTGTGATTGGCAGATGTGGACGAGTGCAGCGGAGGGAACGGAGAGTGTGAGCACGAGTGTAACAACACCATGGGCAGTTACCGGTGCTCCTGTCGTCACGGTTACAGCCTGTCGGGTCACCACGCGTGTGTGGGTGAGTGTTCAAACAAACATACATAATTCATTATTTCCATCCTTTTATCCTCGTGCGATGGATCCCCGTCCTGACATTTAACAGGCAGCTCTGTGAAAAATGATATTTGGAAAATGTTTAGTTTCTGTTAGATTATATTTTTTCCCGACCACAGAGCAGTGTGTCAACAACCCTAGCAACCATTATTTAACCATTACTCAAATATTTATTTACTTATTTTAATTAACTTTGTATAATTTAAAACAATTTATTTACCAATATTTTAATTAGTGCTGTCAATTCGATTAATCGATCTTAATATCACATCTAATGCACGCACGCACGCACCGACACGCACACACACACACACACACACATAACATATTTTATGTTAGATGCGATTAATGGCGATTGATTGATTTCACGGCACTAATTAATTGTTTTTATTTATTTTTATTTAATCCTATTTTTTTTTTTTTTTAAAATATATTATTCTCTAAACTTTTTAATTAAATTACACTTTCTTATGGAAGCTTGTTTCTGCCATATATTAATAAAAAAAAATGTACTTGTGATTTTTTTACCTCGCAGTTCTGACTGACTTTCTTGCAATTCCAAGTTTATAATTTGCTATCCTGGTTTTCCTTACAGATGTGAACGAGTGTGTGAAGACTCCAGATGTGTGTGGAAGCGCTCGCTGCTCAAACCTCATCGGCAGCTACGACTGCCTGTGTGACGAGGGCTACGTCTACGACAACCTCAGCAGGAGCTGCGCAGGTGCGTTTACAGGAGGTTACAGCGCAGGTGCGTTTACAGGAGGATACAGCGCAGGTGCGTTTACAGGAGGTTACAGCGCAGGTGCGTTTACAGGAGGTTACACCGCGTTTACAGGAGGTTAACCCGCGTTTACAGGAGGTTACAGCGCAGGTGCGTTTACAGGAGGTTACAGCGCAGGTGCGTTTACAGGAGGATACAGCGCAGGTGCGTTTACAGGAGGATACAGCGCAGGTGCGTTTACAGGAGGTTACAGCGCAGGTGCGTTTACAGGAGGTTACAGCGCAGGTGCGTTTACAGGAGGTTACAGCGCAGGTGCGTTTACAGGAGGTTACAGCGCAGGTGCGTTTACAGGAGGTTACAGCGCAGGTGCGTTTACAGGAGGTTACAGCGCAGGTGCGTTTACAGGAGGTTACAGCGCAGGTGCGTTTACAGGAGGTTACCGCGTTTACAGGAGGTTACCGCGTTTACAGGAGGTTACAGCGCAGGTGCGTTTACAGGAGGTTACAGTGCAGGTGCGTTTACAGGAGGTTACACCGCGTTTACAGGAGGTTACCCAGCGTTTACAGGAGGTTACAGCGCAGGTGCGTTTACAGGAGGTTACCGTGTTTACAGGAGGTTACAGCGCAGGTGCGTTTACAGGAGATTACCGCGTTTACAGGAGGTTACACGCAGTCTTTACAGGAGTTACAGTGCAGGTGCGTTTACAGGAGATTACCGCATTTACAGGAGGTTACCGGCGTTTACAGGAGGTTACAGTGCAGGTGCGTTTACAGGAGGTTACCGTGTTTACAGGAGGTTACAGCGCAGGTGCGTTTACAGGAGATTACCGCGTTTACAGGAGGTTACCGCGTTTACAGGAGGTTACAGCGCAGGTGCGTTTACAGGAGGTTACCGCGTTTACAAGAGGTTACCCTGCGTTTACAGGAGTTACAGCGCAGGGGCGTTTACAGGAGGTTACCGTGTTTACAGGAGGTTACAGCGCAGGTGCGTTTACAGGAGATTACCGGCGTTTACAGGAGGTTACCGCGTTTACAGGAGGTTACAGTGCAGGTGCGTTTACAGGAGATTACCGCGTTTACAGGAGGTTACCGCGTTTACAGGAGGTTACAGTGCAGGTGCGTTACAGGAGGTTACCGTGTTTACAGGAGGTTACAGCGCAGGTGCGTTTACAGGAGATTACCTCGTTTACAGGAGGTTACCGCGTTTACAGGAGGTTACAGCGCAGGTGCGTTTACAGGAGGTTACCGTGTTTACAGGAGGTTACAGCGCAGGTGCGTTTACAGGAGATTACCGCGTTTACAGGAGGTTACCCGCGTTTACAGGAGGTTACAGTGCAGGTGCGTTTACAGAGATTACCGCGTTTACAGGAGGTTACAGTGCAGGTGCGTTTACAGGAGATTACCGCGTTTACAGGAGGTTACAGCGCAGGTGCGTTTACAGAGGTTACCGCGTTTACAGGACGTTACAGCGCAGGTGCATTTACAGGAGGTTACTGTGTTTACAGGAGGTTACAGCGCAGGTGCGTTTACAGGAGTTACCGCGTTTACAGGAGGTTACAGTGCAGGTGCGTTTACAGGAGATTACCGCGTTTACAGGAGGTTACAGTGCAGGTGTGTTTACAGGAGATTACCGCGTTTACAGGACGTTACAGCGCAGTGCTTTACAGGAGGTTACAGTGCAGGTGCGTTTACAGGAGATTACCGCGTTTACAGGAGGTTACAGCGCAGGTGCGTTTACAGGAGGTTACCGCGTTTACAGGACGTTACAGCGCAGGTGCGTTTACAGGAGGTTACCGCGTTACAGGACGTTACAGCGCAGGTGCGTTTACAGGAGGTTACAGTGCAGGTGCGTTTACAGGAGATTACCGCGTTTAAAGGAGGTTACAGTGCAGGTGTGTTTACAGGAGATTTCCGCGTTTACAGGAGGTTACCGCGTTTACAGGATGTTACAGTGCAGGTGCGTTTACAGGAGGTTACCGCGTTTACAGGACGTTACAGCGCAGGTGCATTTACAGGAGGTTACATGCAGGTGCGTTTACAGGAGGTTACTGTGTTTACAGGAGGTTACAGCGCAGGTGCGTTTACAGGAGGTTACCGTGTTTACAGGAGGTTACAGCGCAGGTGCGTTTACAGGAGGTTACCGCGTTTACAGGGCGTTACAGTGCAGATGTGTTTACAGAAGGTTACAGCGCAGGTGCGTTTACAGGAGGTTACATGCAGGTTACAGCGCAGGTGCGTTTACAGGAGGTTACTGTGTTTACAGGAGGTTACAGCGCAGGTGCGTTTACAGGAGGTTACCGCGTTTACAGGGCGTTACAGTGCAGATGTGTTTACAGAAGGTTACAGCGCAGGTGCGTTTACAGGAGGTTACATGCAGGTTACAGCGCAGGTGCGTTTACAGGAGGTTACTGTGTTTACAGGAGGTTACAGCGCAGGTGCGTTTACAGGAGGTTACTGCGTTTACAGGGCGTTACAGTGCAG
This sequence comes from Chrosomus eos, assembly GCA_036326025.1. Lineage (NCBI taxonomy): Eukaryota > Metazoa > Chordata > Actinopteri > Cypriniformes > Leuciscidae > Chrosomus > Chrosomus eos. Next base: position 53,355,969 of record CM070819.1, read on the forward strand.
TTGGTTTAAAGAAGGTTACAGCGCAGGTGCGTTTACAGGAGGTTACATGAGGTTACAGCGCAGGTGCGTTTACAGGAGGTTACTGTGTTTACAGGAGGTTACAGCGCAGGTGCGTTTACAGGAGGTTACATGCAGGTGCGTTTACAGGAGGTTACTGTGTTTACAGGAGGTTACAGCGCAGGTGCATTTACAGGAGGTTACCGCGTTTACAGGACGTTACAGTGCAGATGTGTTTACAGGAGGTTACCCTGTTTACCAGACGTTACAGTGCAGAGTGGTTTACAGGAGGTTACCGCGTTTACAGGACGTTACAGCACAGGTGCTTTTACAGGAGGTTTCCGGTTTACAGGGCGTTACAGTGCAGATGTGTTTACAGGAGGTTACCGCGTTTACAGGACGTTACAGTGCAGATGTGTTTACAGTAGGTTACCGCGTTTACAGGACGTTACAGCACAGGTGCTTTTACAGGAGGTTTTCGTGTTTACAGGGCGTTACAGTGCAGATGTGTTTACAGGAGGTTACCGCGTTTACAGGACGTTACAGTGGAGATATGTTTACAGGAGGTTACCGCGTTTACAGGACGTTACAGCACAGGTGCTTTTACAGGAGGTTTTCCGTGTTTACAGGCGTTACAGTGCAGATGTGTTTACAGGAGGTTACTGTGTTTACAGGGCGTTACAGTGCAGATGCGTTTATGGAGGTTACCGTGTTTACAGGGCGTTACAGTGCAGGTGCGTTTACAGGAGGTTACCGTGTTTACAGGAGGTTACAGCGCAGGTGCGTTTACAGGAGGTTACCGCGTTTACAGGAGGTTACAGTGCAGGTGCGTTTACAGGAGATTACCACGCGTTTACAGGAGGTTACCGCGTTTACAGGAGGTTACAGCGCAGGTGCGTTTACAGGAGGTTACCGCGTTTACAGGCGTTACAGCGCAGGTGCATTTACAGGAGGTTACATGCAGGTGCGTTTACAGGAGGTTACTGTGTTTACAGGAGGTTACAGCGCAGGTGCGTTTACAGGAGGTTACCGTGTTTTACAGGAGGTTACAGCGCAGGTGCGTTTATAGGAGGTTACAGAGCAGGTGTGTTTACAGGAGGTTACAGCGCAGGTGCGTTTACAGACGTTACAACGCAGGTGCGTTTATAGGAGGTTACATGTGCAGGTGTGTTTACAGGAGATTACAGTGCAGGTGTGTTTACAGGAGGTTACAGTGCAGGTGTGTTTACAGGAGGTTACAGGAAGTTGTGTTTACAGGAGGTTACAGCGCAGATGTGTTTACAGGAGGTTACA
>CM070819.1:53359758-53389758 GCA_036326025.1 Chrosomus eos
CATTTTGGCCTGATTTATTTAAAATGACATGAATTTATCGGGGTCTTTATATTTATATTTCGTCGCATAGCATTAGAGCATTTATTATTATTATTTGCAAATTGCAACATAATGTTTCTTTTTAAATTGTTTAAAATTCTAAAGCTTTATTTCCATGTTTAAAATAGATATTGAATCCCAGAATGTCCCTGTGGCCTCTTGGAGAAATAAATATGCATACACACATAAACGTATATGAAGGATAAAGTTCAGTATGATCATAAGCTTCATATTTGATATTTCTTTTCTTTCTGACACCCTCGAAGGTTTAAAGGGTTTTATTTAATTTTGAATGTTAAGTTTCAGTTTTATCATTCACTTTAAGCTGGTGATGAAATAGTTTTACTTTCACTTCTGTCTTTTGAAAATTACTTTTAGTTTCATTTATGTTTTTAGTATCAGTGTTTCTTCACACTTTTCTCAGAAATGAATCAGAATCACTGGTCATTTTTACCGTCATAACTAATAACTGTCATAATAATTCTGTTTTTTTTTGTTCTGGATCAACTTTATTCTCTATTGAGAAAGTTATTCTCTATATCAGTGTTTCTGAACTCCTGAAACGCCTCCACAAACATGTCACAATATTCCTCATTATAATAATTAATATGCAGAGTAAAGGGGCGGGGCCTGGTTGAGTTAGTTAGTAGTGTGTTAAACTGGCGGTTATGGTAACCAGACCAATCAGAGCACAGTGTGCTTTTCAGGAGGAGGGGCTTCATAGAGACAGGAAGTAAACAGAGCGTTACTGACAGACTGGGAAAAGAGGAGCCGCAACAATGGAGAATATGAGGAAAATAATCAACATTCAAGCAGGAAAACCTGTTCTAGTAGAGTAGAAAAACAAGGGCACGATAGTTTTTGTTCTTTTGCAAATCCTGAGTTTGATTATTTGCAGATATTTTGATCTTCTTCCTCTCTGTGTGTGTCTGAAGACTATCGAGCTTCATCTGCCGCGGGACATGAGGAGGAACTCGCGCTCGCTGTATCTCGGACGCATGTTCAGCGGGATTCCTGTGGTCAGATTACGCTTCCGGCGCAGGGTCCAGACCGGGTGAGAACAGATGATCACATGATTCACAGGATCACATGATCTTAGACACGTAAACATTAGGGCTGGGACAATGAATCGAGAAATGATTCTGGATCGATTCCAATTTTTTTCGAATGCATAGCGATTCTCTCTAATCGATTCTGAGTTTAGTTTGTACCAGCAGATGGCGCTGTGTGCTCGTTAACAGTCGTTATCTGCTCGTATTCGTCCAGTGCTTTACACACACCACTTGAACCTTCTAAAATAATCATTTATAAAGTTCGAAAAGGTTGAAGCGAATTACAAGTGTGTTTGCAGTGCAATCATAAAAGCATCCTGAGGTGCGTAAAAGCATTCAGAATCAGCTGAACGTACGAGCGCTCTTCTACGTGAGCATTTGAGCGTGTGATTAAAAATTTGCCTAGAGCGCCATCTGCTGTTAAACACTAGCCTAAAGCGCCATTTGCTGTTAAAAACTAGCCTAGAGCGCCATCTGCTGTTAAACACTAGCCTAGAGCGCCGTCTGCTGTTAAACACTAGCCTAGTGTGCCATTAGCTGTTAAAAACTAGCCTAGAGCGCCATCTGCTGTTAAACACTAGCCTAGAGCGCCACCTGCTGTTAAACACTAGCCTAGAGTGCCATCTGCTGTTAAAAACTAGCCTAGAGCGCCATCTGCTGTTAAACACTAGCCTAGAGCGCCATTAGCTGTTAAACACTAGCCTAGTCAAGTCAAGTCACCTTTATTTATATAGCGCTTTTTACAATACAAATTGTTTCAAAGCAGCTTTACAGAGATAACAGGAAAACAATGTTGTAATAGTATTGTTCAATTGAAAATTAAATGTCCCCAACTAAGCAAGCCAAAAGGCGAAGGCAACAGTGGCAAGGAACCAAAACTCCATCAGTGACAGAATGGAGAAAAAAACCTTGGGAGAACCCAGGCTCAGTCGGGGGGCCAGTCCTCCTTTGGCCAACGAATGAACAGTGTATGATTATGAGTTAGGCAGCATAATGTCAGGAGTCAGATGGGATCAGAACTTTCACGATATTATCCAGTTCATCTGGTTGGAGGTTGGGTCATCCGGCCGGTGAGGAGATGAGTGTGGTGAGGTGTCCATGGGCCTTCACAGCCCTGATAATGCGTGTCGTCGTGTCCATGTGATGGTCCTTCATCAGATCTGGATATGCCCTGGATCCGGCGGTCTGCGGTAAACCTCGGGATAAACAGAGAGACTAATATTAGCGTAGACGCCATCCTTCTTATGATGTACAAAGTACATCAGGAATTATGGGAAGTGTTCCCGGTTCCGGCTGATCTAATCTATGCAGCCTAACATTGAATTATAGAAATCTATAATGTGTTATGTGTATGCTAAGCCACAGAGATGTGTTTTTAGTCTAGATTTAAACTGACAGACTGTGTCTGCTTCCCGGACCGTGTTAGGAAGATTGTTCCAAAGTTTTGGTGCTAAATAGGAAAAGGATCTACCGCCAGCAGTCGATTTTGATATTCTAGGTATTATCAACTGGCCAGAATTTTGAGATCGCAATAGACGTGAAGGACTATAATGCGTTAAGAGCTCGCTCAAGTACTGGGGAGCTAAACCATTTAGTGCTTTGTAAGTAATCAGCAATATTTTAAAATTTATACGATGTTTAATAGGCAGCCAATGCAAGGCAATCCAAGGCAAGCCTAGAGCGCCATCTGCTGTTGTGTGCCATTAGCTGTTATAAACTAGCCTAGAGCACCGTCTGCTGTTAAACACTAGCCTAGAGCGCCATCTGCTGTTAAACACTAGCCTAGTGTGCCATTAGCTGTTATAAACTAGCCTAGAGCGCCGTCTGCTGTTAAACACTAGCCTAGAGCGCCGTCTGCTGTTAAACACTAGCCTAGAGCGCCATCTGCTGTTAAACACTAGCCTAGAGCGCCATCTGCTGTTAAAAACTAGCCTAGTGTGCCATTAGCTGTTGAAAACTAGCCTAGAGCGCCATCTGCTGTTAAAAACTAGCCTAGAGCGCCATCTGCTGTTAAACACTAGCCTAGAGCGCCGTCTGCTGTTAAAAACTAGCCTAGAGCGCCATCTGCTGTTAAACACTAGCCTAGAGCGCCATCTGCTGTTAAACACTAGCCTAGAGCGCCGTCTGCTGTTAAACACTAGCCTAGAGCGCCATCTGCTGTTAAACACTAGCCTAGAGCGCCATCTGCTGTTAAAAACTAGCCTAGTGTGCCATTAGCTGTTGAAAACTAGCCTAGAGCGCCATCTGCTGTTAAAAACTAGCCTAGAGCGCCATCTGCTGTTAAACACTAGCCTAGAGCGCCGTCTGCTGTTAAAAACTAGCCTAGAGCGCCATCTGCTGTTAAACACTAGCCTAGAGCGCCATCTGCTGTTAAACACTAGCCTAGAGCGCCGTCTGCTGTTAAAAACTAGCCTAGAGCGCCGCCTGCTGTTAAAAACTAGCCTAGAGCGCCTTCTGCTGTTAAAAACTAGCCTAGAGCGCCCTCTGCTGTTAAAAACTAGCCTAGAGCGCCATCTGCTGTTAAAAACTAGCCTAGAGCGCCATCTGCTGTTAAACACTAGCCTAGAGCGCCCTCTGCTGTTAAAAACTAGCCTAGAGCGCCATCTGCTGTTAAACACTAGCCTAGAGCGCCATCTGCTGTTGAAAACTAGCCTAGAGCGCCGTCTGCTGTTAAAAACTAGCCTAGAGCGCCGTCTGCTGTTAAAAACTAGCCTAGAGCGCCATCTGCTGTTAAACACTAGCCTAGAGCGCCCTCTGCTGTTAAAAACTAGCCTAGAGCGCCATCTGCTGTTAAACACTAGCCTAGAGCGCCTTCTGCTGTTAAAAACTAGCCTAGAGCGCCCTCTGCTGTTAAAAACTAGCCAAGAGCGCCATCTGCATCTGCTGTTAAAAACTAGCCTAGAGCGCCATCTGCTTTTAAACACTAGCCTAGAGCGCCATCTGCTGTTAAAAACTAGCCTAGAGCGCCATCTGCTGTTAAAAACTAGCCTAGAGCGCCGTCTGCTGTTGAAAAATAGCCTAGCGTGCCATTAGCTTTTATAAACTAGTCTAGAGCGCCATCTGCTGTTAAAAACTAGCCTAGAGCGCCGTCTGCTGTTAAAAACTAGCCTAAAGCGCCATTTGCTGTTAAAAACTAGCCTAGAGCGCCATCTGCTGTTAAACACTAGCCTAGAGCGCCATTTGCTGTTAAACACTAGCTTAGAGCGCCATCTGCTGTTAAAAACTAGCCTAGAGCGCCATCTGCTGTTAAACACTAGCCTAGAGCGCCATTTGCTGTTAAACACTAACCTAAAGCGCCATACGCCTTATTCACGGCAGCGCCATCTTTGATTTTTAATGAGAATGAAAGCGAGGCTGTGAGGGATAGACATGCATCTATTCAATGGGCTGTACTGTTATTTAATGTGTTTTCGGATTGTTCTGCTCATGAAACACTGGAAAAATATCTTTCCAAGAATTTTCAGTTGACAAAAAACTCCCGACAATATAAGCTGTGGAAAATTGAAAGTAATCTAGGAGCTTTATTCAGCTTTATTCAGCTTTTTACAGCGGATGCCATTGGAAACACGGTAAGTCTATCCCTCACAGCCTCACGTTCATAACTGTCATGGCGCTGCTCTGAATAAGGTTTATTTGCTGTTAAAAACTAGCCTAGAGCGCCATCTGCTGTTAAAAACTAGCTTCGAGCGCCATCTGCTGTTAAACACTAGCCTAAAGCGCCATTAGCTGTTAAAAACTAGCCTAGAGCGCCCTCTGCTGTTAAAAACTAGCCTAGAGCGCCATCCGCTGTTAAAAACTAGCCTAGAGCGCCGTCTGCTGTTAAAAACTAGCCTAGAGCGCCATCTGCTGTTAAACACTAGCCTAGAGCGCCATCTGCTGTTAAACACTAGCCTAAAGCGCCATTTGCTGTTAAAAACTAGCCTAGAGCGCAATTAGCTGTTAAACACTAGCCTAGAGCGCCGTCCGCTGTTAAAAACTAGCCTAGAGCGCCGTCTGCTGTTAAACACTAGCCTAGAGCGCCATCTGCTGTTAAAAACTAGCCTAGAGCGCCGTCTGCTGTTAAACACTAGCCTGTAGCGCCATCTGCTGTTAAAAACTAGCCTAGAGCGCCCTCTGCTGTTAAACACTAGCCTAGAGCGCCATCTGCTGTTAAAAACTAGCCTAAAGCGCCGTCTGCTGTTAAACACTAGCCTGTAGAGCCATCTGCTGTTAAAAACTAGCCTAGAGCGCCATCTGCTGTTAAAAACTAGCCTAAAGCGCCGTCTGCTGTTAAACACTAGCCTAGAGCGCCATCTGCTGTTAAAAACTAGCCTAGAGCGCCATCTGCTGTTAAAAACTAGCCTAGAGCGCCATCTGCTGTTGAAAACTAGCCTAGAGCGCCATCTGCTGTTAAAAACTAGCCTAGAGCGCCATCTGCTGTTGAAAACTAGCCTAGAGCGGCATTTGCTGTTAAACACTAGCTTAGAGCGCCATCTGCTGTTAAAAACAAGCCTAGAGCGCCGTCTGCTGTTAAATACTAGCCTAGAAACTAGCCCACTTAAAATACCTTTAAGTATTGTGGTAACTCATAAAGATCGGTGCTTAAAGTAAATGCCGAGCTTCTCACTCATATTTACGACATTGTGGTGGCGTTCATGTGCGCTCAACTCGTAAATACGATCTTTACGCAATGACTTGAACACACCATCAGAATCAATTTATTCATAAAAACATTGCAATCGATCCACGAATCGCGATGCATGGATATATCGTCCCAGCCGTAGTAAACATGCATTATATCAGTGGCTGTTTCCCCTCAGATTCACGGCAGAGTTTGACCTCAGGACCTTTGACCCCGAGGGCGTGATCTTCTTCGCCGGCGGACACTTGAACAGCTCCTGGATTGTTCTGGCGGTGCATGATGGGAAACTGGAGCTGCAGCTGAAATACGGAGCCGTGAGTCGAGTGACGAGCAGCGGCTCGCTGGTCAATGACGGACAGTGGCATAAGGTCAGAGGTCACTGCAGGGGTCACGGCTGAAACACAGGTTCAAAAACTCACAGGGTTTTATTGCGTATGAAGTGAAAAGTGCAAAAAAAGGCATAGGCACCCACACTCCATATACACCCCCCCAAAAAAACAGACAATATTGAATATAAAAGACAATAATAATAATAATAAATATATAATAGAAAATTAAATCTATAGGTCACACCCGCAAATTGCGCCTATATTATTAACCCAACTAAAGCACATTCTTTCAATGCGTGTTGTCGCGAGTCACACTCTCACTGATAAATAATAAATACATAATTAAATTATATATAAATAATGTGTGTTATTGTGTGTGTGTGTTATTGAAACTATTCAATAAATACATATTTACAATAAGCACTTCACTCAAAAATAACTAATAAATAATAAAATAACTTGAAAATGCTATCTCATGAAATAAAGGCGTATCCGTTATTTATTTACAATTTAAAGGTACACTGTCACTTCCTGGTGCAAAATATCAGTAATGAAATATAAGTTGTTGCAATCTTCTTTTTAGAATTTATGAAAACATTAATTTGTTTACATTACGTTACATAGTTTACAGAGGTTTTTTTTGTTGTTGTTATGTGATATTGCATACAATTTGCGAAAAAATAGGTGGATGGAAACATAGTGTATCGATATCCTGATCCTGTTCTCTCTCCTTTCTACATCACTTCCTGTCCTCTACTAGACTATGAATACAAAAGTCAAAAAAATAATATCAAATCTGTTTGTGTATTTCACAACAAAACTCTATGAAATAATAATAATAATACAATTCCTGCTATAGTTTCTTTCAACAGACCTTCCAAAATATCCCAATAAATGTCAATATGAATTTTTATTTCAAAATTAAAAACATGTATTTTAGTCAGGGTTGTTATTATAACTGAAACTAAAAGATTTTCGTTACTTGAAAGAAAATAAAACCTTTACTGAATCAAATCAAATCAATAATTTATTATATTTCAGTTACTTGCAACATTTCTCATTTTTATTTAGTTTATCATTGATGTGCTAAAAAAACTTAAAGTGAAATAAAAATGAATAGAAAAAAAACAGAAAATATAAATTATAATTCAAAATATGAATAACTATAATATATCCCAATTATACTAAAATAACACTTATTCTAGTCATTGTCTGCGTGATTTGCATTAATAATGTTTTTGTTAGTAAATTAATAGAACGAGCAACAACAAAAAAGCATCACGTCATTAAAGAATTAGATCAGGGTTTCTGCAGTTCTTAAAAAGTCTTCATTTGAAAAGATCTTAAATTGGCGCAGAAAGTTCTAAACTCATAAATTTATGACATTAAACGTCACACGAGGGATTGTTTTCCTTTAATGTTTTAATGAATTCAAGAGTAAATCTGCTGAAAGCTGTATTTATAGCAACTCTTCAAAGTTTAAAATTGTGTGCTTGATGTGACACACCAAACTTGCACGTTTCTCTTATGATTGTGTGGTGTTGTGTTTGTGGTTTTGTGTGTGTGTGTGTGTGTGTGTGTGGTGTGTGTGTGTGGTGTGTGTGTGTGGTGTGTGTTGTGTGTGTGGTGTGTTGTGTGTGTTGTGTGTGTCAGATCTCAGTGGAGGAGCAGGGGCGGAGTCTCATCATCAAGATTGACAGGGAGGCGGTGATGAAGATCGCAGTGAACGGGGATCTGTTCACGATGAATAAAGGCATGCATGAGCTGAACCTGACGGTGGGAGGCGTTCCCTTCAGAGACGACGGGCTGGTCAGCAGAGTGAGACAACTTACATATGAGACACAACTGTGACACCGAACTAACCATACAGCAACTACTGTACATGCATGCCATTTATGAAGGACTGTATGAAGGACTGGCGCTGGTTAACTGGTGTGTGTGTGTGTGTGTGTGTTGATGACCGTAGGTTAACCCTCGACTGGACGGCTGTATGAAGGACTGGCGCTGGTTAACTGGTGAGGACACGTCCATTCAGGAAACCATCAGGAATAACGAGCGTATGCAGTGTTACGCCGTCGAGGACCACAGTGCCTTCTACCCCGGACACGGCTTCGCATACTTCAACCACAGCCACGGTGTGTGTGTGTGTGTGTGTCAGGGCACTCTCAGTCTCATTCGATTTTACAATTTCAGTTGTTTTTTTTTGCAAATTGTTTTTTTTTAATTATAGTTTTAGTTAACAGTAATCTCCCTGCTTCACGTAGGAGACGATCAGACGCTCCGTGTGCATGTGACCCTGCGCCCCGCCTCCTCCATGGGGGTTCTGTTCGCTCTGGTCCGTCAGGATAAAGTCCATTCTCCATCTCCTGTCAACTATCATCCCGGACTCAGGACTATTGTAGGGGGGTGAATGAGTAGTGAGATGAGGTGTGGGTGAGAGTGAGAGTGAGGGTGAGGGTGAGTGAGTGAGGGTGAGGTGAGAGTGAGAGTGAGAGTGAGAGTGAGGTGAGGGTGAGAGTGAGAGTTGAGGTGAGGTGAGGGTGAGGGTGAGAGTGAGAGTGAGGGTGAGAGTGAGAGTGAGGTGAGGGTGAGGGTGAGAGTGAGGGTGAGGGTGAGAGTGATAGTGAGGGTGAGAGTGAGGTGAGGTGAGGGTGAGGGTGAGAGTGAGGGGGTGTAGGGTGAGAGTGAGGGTGAGGGTGAGAGTGAGGGGAGGGTGAGGGTGGAGGTGAGGTGAGGGTGAGGAGGTGAGATGAGAGGCCAGAGAGTGAGTGAGAGTGTGAGGGTGAGAGAGTGGGGTGAGGTGAGAGTGAGGGTGAGAGTGAGAGTGAGGGTGAGAGAGTGATGAGAGGAGTGAGAGGGGTGAGGGGAGAGTGAGGGTGTGAGAGTGTGAGAGTGAGGGCAGAGGAGAGTGAGAGTGAGAGTGTGAGGGTGAGGTGAGGGTGAGGGTGAGAGTGAGAGTGAGGGTGAGAGTGAGGGCGAGAGAGTGAATGAGGGCCAGAGAGTGACCGAGAGTGTGAGGGTGAGAGGTAAGAGTGAGAGTGAGGGCGAGAGAGTGAGTGAGGGTGAGAGAGTGAGGGTGAGAGTGTGAGGGTGAGAGAGTGAGAGTGTGAGGGTGAGAGAGTGAGGGCCAGAGAGTGACCGAGAGTGTGAGGGTGAGAGAGTGAGAGTGTGAGGGTGAGGAGTGAGGGCGAGAGAGTGAATGAGGGTGAGAGTGTGAGGGTGAGAGTGTGAGGGAGTGAGAGTGTGAGGGTGAGTGAGGGAGTGAGAGTGTGAGGGATTAGAGTGAAACTGAGATTGAGTGAGAGCGTGAGGGTGAGAGAGTGAGTGAGGGTGAGAGAGTGAGGGTGAGACAGTGAGTGAGAGTGAGAGGGTGAGAGTAATGGTGAGAGAGTGAGTGAGAGGGTGAGAGAGTGAGTGAGATTGTGATGGTGAGAGTGAGAGGTGAAGAGTGAGGTGAGTGAGAGAGAGTGAGCGAGAGAGTGAGCATGAGAGAGAGTGAGAGAGAGAGAAAGAATGTGTGAGTGTGAGTGAGCGAGAGAGTGAGAAATAGTGTGAGTGAGAGAGTGAGCATGAGAGAGAGTGAGAGTGTGAGTGAGAGTGTGAGTGAGAGTGAGAGAGTGAGTGTGAGTGAGAGTGAGAGTGAGAGTTAGAGAGTGTGAGTGAGAGAGTGTGAGTGAGAGTGTGTGAGTGAGAGAAAGTTCCGTTCTCCATCTCTCTGTCAGACTATTATCCCGGCACACATCATACCTGTGAGTGAGAGTGTGAGATTGAGTGAGTGAGTGAGTGACAGTGTGTGTGTGGTGTGTGTGTGTGTGTGTGTGTGTGTGTGTGTGTGTGTGTGTGTGTGTGTGTGTGTGTTGGTGTATGTGACGATGGTGTTTGACATGTTCTGTCTGACCTCTGACCCTACAGCACGTGCTGGTGTCGTTCGGTGATGTGGTGGTGGCCAGTGTCCCGGTAAACCTGTGTGACGCTCACACACACACAGTGAACGTGACGGTGTTCGGGAACAGTTCTGGTACTGTACTGGAGGTGGACGGGACTCTCGCTCAGATCGAGTCGGAGGAGAATGGAGACGCTCTCGATCTCACGTCATCATACAGCACCTTCATAGGAGGCATCCCAGGTAACATCTCAAATCAGTTTCATCAGTCTCACATCAGTCTCAGTCTCAAATCAGTTTCATTAATCTCACATCATTCTCAGTCTCAAATCAGTTTCATTCGTCTCTCATTCATCTCACATCAGTCTCAGTCTCAAATCAGTTTCATTCGTCTCACATCAGTCTTATTAGTCTCACATCAGTCTTATTAGTCTCACATCAGTCTTATTAGTCTCACATCAGTCTTATATTAGTCTCACATCAGTCTTATATTAGTCTCACATCAATCTCACATCAGTCTTATATTAGTTTCACATCTCTCATTAGTCTCACATCAGTCTTATATTAGTCTCACATCAGTCTCATATTAGTCTCACATCAGTCTCGGTCTCAAATCAGTTTCATTCGTCTCTCATTCGTCTCACATCAGTCTCACATCAGTCTTATTAGTCTCACATCAGTCTTATATTAGTCTCACATGTCTTATATCAGTCTCACATCAGTCTTATATCAGTCTCACATCAGTCTTATATCAGTCTCACATCAGTCTTACATCAGTCTTATATTAGTCTCACATCAGTCTTATATTAGTCTCATACCTCTCATTAGTCTCACATCAGTCTTATATTAGTCTTACATCAGTCTTATATTAGTCTCACATCAGTCTTATATTAGTCTCACATCAGTCTTATATTAGTTTCACATCTCTCATTAGTCTCACATCAGTCTTATATTAGTCTCACATCAGTCTTATATTAGTCTCACATGTCTTATATTAGTCTCACATCAGTCTTATATTAGTCTCACATCAGTATTATATTAGTCTCACATCAGTCTTATATTAGTCTCACATCAGTCTTATATCAGTCTCACATCAGTCTTATATTAGTCTCACATCAGTCTTATATTAGTCTCACATCAGTCTTATATTAGTCTCACATCAGTCTTATATTAGTCTCACATAAGTCTTATATTAGTCTCACATCTCTCATTAGTTTCACATCAGTCTTATATTAGTCTCACATCAGTCTCATATTAGTCTCACATCAGTCTTATATTAGTCTCACATCAGTCTCATATTAGTCTCACATCAGTCTTATATTAGTCTCACATCAGTCTTATATTAGTCTCACATCTCTCATTAGTCTCACATCAGTCTTATATTAGTCTCACATCAGTCTTATATTAGTCTCACATCAGTCTTATATTAGTCTCACATCAGTCTCATATTAGTCTCACATCTCTCATTAGTTTCACATCAGTCTTATATTAGTCTCACATCAGTCTCATATTAGTCTCACATCAGTCTTATATTAGTCTCACATCAGTCTCATATTAGTCTCACATCAGTCTTATATTAGTCTCACATCAGTCTTATATTAGTCTCACATCTCTCATTAGTCTCACATCAGTCTTATATTAGTCTCACATCAGTCTTATATTAGTCTCACATCAGTCTTATATTAGTCTCACATCAGTCTTATATTAGTCTCACATCAGTCTTATATTAGTCTCACATCAGTCTTATATTAGTCTCACATCAGTCTTATATTAGTCTCACATCAGTCTCATAATAGTCTCACATCAGTCTTATATGAGTTATTCACATCTCATCTCTTTTGAGTTAACTCAACACTGTGTCAGCTGATGCGCGTCCTCGCAGATAAACAGGAGTTATGTGTCATTTGTTTCTGTATTTGTTGTTGTTTTAGTTTATTATAATAATCAGACAGACACATGCCATCATACAATTTTGCAGTGTATAACATTATCTTATTTTCTGCAATATATCATGTTTCATATCACCTGAAATGTGCGCCAGGTTATATTCTAATGCAATTAATGTTTTTCGGTATGAGTTTTGCTATAAAAAATTCTTTGAAGTAATTCATGAATTTCGAGGACTAAAATAAGTTTTTAGTGTTTATATATTTTTTCAGTACTTAAAATTATTTTTGAATTTAATATTAAAATTTAACATATACGATGTGATTTTGTCTATTTTTTTATCCCGCTAACAATGAAATGATCTTAAAACGCGACCCCTGAAATCCTGCTTTCTTTATTGTGCAGTTCCTTCAGATTTAGTCTTATACAGCCAACATTTATTCAGACGCCTTCAACATTTCTCACATTATCAGTTTGTTCACTAAAATGTTAATAAATTATGACCGTAATAATATATTTGACAGGTTTTGTCCTCCTTCTGTTAGACTCTCACACTGAATTATGTTGAATATCTGTCAGCTGTTAAATTTAACTACACAATTAGATAATACCAGTTTAGCTCAACCAGTTACCCACAATGCTTCATGTTGTTCAGTCTGTGTGTAAAAAGAGCATTAGTTATTAAAGAAAAACACTGAAGCAAAACATATCAGCTCAAAGTGACCCAATCATTTTTGCTCCCAATTTTCTATTTTTATTGTGAATTTGAAGAATTATTGTGTATAATATGTCACAGTTTACTTTATTCTGCTCTCCTCACTCACATAAATGAACTATAGTGTCCTGCACACACTAGTGGAACAATATCACACATTATATCTGGCGTCTGAATCATTCTTGGTTTGACTGTATTTACTGATTTGACCAGCAGTGTTGAATGATATTTTATGGGCTGTTTATCTGCAGAATCATCTGTTTTCTATGTGAATATATAGTAAAGTGTAATTTATTTATCACTGAATTTATCATCATTACTCCAGTCTTCAGTGTCACATGATCCTTCAGAAATCACTATAATATGAGGATCTGATGCTCAAGAAACATTTATGATTATTATCAAACAGTTTTCGAGATCAGCTTTTTTCAGGATTCTTTGAAAGTTCAAGAAAAAAGCATTTAATTAAAAAAGAAATGTTTTGCATTATTATTAATGTCTTTACTGTCACTTTTGATCAATTTACTGCGTCATTTCTGAAGAAAACTATTAATTTCTTTAAAAAAAAAAAAATCGCATTGACCCCAAACTTTTGCCCGGTAGGGTATATTGTTTGAGCTGTACAGTGATGATGATGATGGATGATGATGATGATGGTGGTGTTTTATTGTACAGATGTGTCTCTGGTGTCCACGCCGGTGTCGGGCTTCTTCACGGGATGCATGGATGTGCGAGTGAACGGTCAGATGATGGATGTGGACGAAGCCCAACACAAACACAACGACATCCGCTCTCACTCCTGTCCTCTGGTGAACACAGAGCAATAACAGCAACCGACGCCTTCGACGCGAGCGGATCCGCTTAATCAGGATCTGATCCTTGTCACACACGTATAGCACAGCCATGTTGATGTATTACTCACTGACACGCTTACATTAGACCAATCGAACACAAGCTACTGAGAGTGTGCTGGAAAATACTGTAACTGTACATATATGCCACTGGAAAAAGCTTTTTACGATTTAAAAACAGTCACGCTCATCGATAAAGGCCTTCAGGCTCGATGTAGGTGCTCTTCATCATCTTCATCATGGTTTCATTCACTGGTTTGAGTTGTTTTTCTAGTCCCGCGTTTGAGTTTTTTAATCTTGTTTTTATTGTTGAAGTTTTGTATTTTGTTCATGTTTGCTCTGTGTGTGAGACTGAAACGCTTGTTGAAAACAAATAAAGACGTATGTTGTTATTACGATCATTTCTGTCCATAATTCCACAGATATTTAGTGGCTCGCAGTAACTAGTGTTACTTTGGTTTATACTGGGATTAAAACAAGAGAAAAACAAAAGTTTGGATTCACAAATCCCTTTTAAAAAAAATAAGCTTGCAGTAACTAACGTGTTTCTTTGGTCTACACTGATACTTTAGGGATAAATAAAACAACAGAAAAACAAAAGTTCGGATTCACAAACTTTCAGAATATTCAGTTGTTGGGAAAAAACCCCTTCTGAACATTAATATTTTGTGAGGGTTTTATTTTCTTCTGGGAAAGGAAGTGATGCAGAAATTACGTTTATCATGTTTTTTTTTTAAAGTTCTCATTCTGTAAATGTTATCCTCCAATAAAACACAATGACATTATAAATGAGTTTTATAAGGTAAAAAGTGGTTTGGTTGCATATATGCAGAATAGACAGAAAACATGACAATGCAAATACTGGAAAATAAATCACATGGGGAAAATGTTTGTGCAAGAAAAACGCACATGAATATCTGAACAAAACAAATCCATAATCATATCTACTGGATATTTAAGTTTAAATTTATGTTATGACTTTTAAGAACATTCATCAAATAATTCTTAAGTTTTGCATTTGGACATGAGGGAAAAAAAAAAACAACATTGATATTTTTGTGCAAATAAGACGCAACATTTTACAATAAGGTCCCATTAGTTAATGCATTAACTAGTTACAGTATTTATTAACTCTTTCCCCGCCAGCATTTTTTAATAGGAGTATCTTTGTTTTATTTTCACAACCTTAATTTTTTACTGTATGAATATCTGAACATGCAATAGATCAAAAGAAAGACCAGAGCCTCTGCTTTAAAAAAACATTTTATTCCAGCTTCATGCATTATTTTTTATCGACGCTTAAATGTGGGCAAGTTTCATCAAAAAACAACACTTTGAGCAAATAGTTAAGAAAATTATGTTTTTGTCAAAGTCTATGTCCAGATGGAATTCAGAATGATGATCATAAACAGTAGTAGATCGAGGACACACACACACACACACACACACACACACACACACACACACACACACACAACACAGAGATTCTGCACTCTTTCAGAAGATGTGTAACAGTGAAAACACAGATCGCTGGAAAATTCAGTCAGTGGCTGGGAAAGAGTTAATCTTTTACATTAGTTAATAAAAATCTAACTGTTAATTATTCTGGTTAACTAATGTCACCTAAATTAAACCATGTGTGTAATTCAGGAATCTGATATAAACATGTCGACACTACTTTCTCAGCGAGACTCTTCAGACTGATGATGGATCTGCCGTAGAAGAAGACTAAAGCATTGTTTGTACGCGTGAATTATGAGTTATGAGTTATGACTACAGTCGGACACATTTCATGAATGGATCAAACCATGAAGATCCCGCCAGAGGAACAGGGAGTTAACCCTCATCCTTCCCTGGAAGTGCTTTTGGACATTTCTTTAAAAACAGTGTTCATCGAAGGGGTCGAGACCCACTTGAACCACGAATACACAATCAAAATTAATGGATTCGAGGAGTTTTATGGTTGAAATTAAAAGTAATAAATCGGGTCAATCTGACTCTCTTAGGAATGAGTGGAATGTGAGGAATTCTTCAGTTCACACAGAAAAACTAAAAATGCTCAGAATTCAAACTAAAAATGCTCAAACTTTAGCAGTAACTGATAGTATAATGTGTAGATGTGTGTGTGAACGCACACTGAAGAGAAACTGACTTTAGGACCCAGAGGAACATCATTTACTCCATATAGAGATATAAGTCCATCTAGAGTCATCAAATATCATCTGATATTATTATATTTACACAAGAGCTCAAAGACTCCCGATGTCAGATATTTACAGCTGAATTAAAAGAGTTATGCATTAAATCGTGAGTTATTTTGAAAGTTAAAAGATTGTGAGGAATGTGCAAATCTAGTCATTTAAAGGTAAATAAATAAAAAAAACAATTCCCAATTGTTTTGTTGTAAAAAAATAGAAAAAATTTTATCAAAATTAAATTAAATAAGCTTTCTGGACAAAAAAATAAAATAAAGCATAATTGTAGGGCTTGGGGTCATGTTGACCAGCGAGGGAAGGATGAGGGTTAAACATGAACAATCCGAGGTTTTGGAAACTACGGAAGAACAAAATGGATCACATCTGCTACGAGAAACACTGACGATCACAGAGGTAATTAGCTGCGAGGGTCACACAGATCTTCAGGGGTCAGGGGTCAGGGGTTTCAGCAGGCGTAGGGAGGAGGCTTCTCGAAGGGCCCTAAGGAGTGAGCGTAGAGTGAGGGAGCGTTTGGAGTCAGCATGTATGCGCTGGTGTCCTGAGATTGGGCTTGGGTCGTCCCGCTCTGAGCCGCCGGTTGAGTCTCATCGGACGGGGAGTTCGAGGTCTCGGGAACGGGAGGAGCAGCGGATGGAGCTGGGTAACCGTTTTAGATGCTGGAGGACAAACAATCAGAAATGACCTCAGAGATTAGACCAGATTAAAGCATTGTGTGTTGACTTTCTAGAAGCTTCCTTATTTAAACTACATTTTAATCAAATTGTTAAAATGTTAAAAATGTTAAAATGTCTTAAATGGAACCAAAAATCTGTTAATGGATCAAAACCGAAACGATGTTTAAATCTGTTAACGGAACAAAAACATCTGATGTTTAAATGTGTTAACGAAAAAAAACATTTAAATCTGTTAACGAAAAAATAAACATCCGATGTTTAAATCTGTTAACGGAAAAAACATCCAATGTTTAAATCTGGTAAGAAAAAAAAACATCCAATGTTTAAATATGTTAACAGAAAAAAAACATCCGATGTTTAAATATGTTAACAGAAAAAAAACATCCAATGTTTAAACATGTTAACAGAAAAAAAACATCCGATGTTTAAATCTGGTAAGAAAAAAAAAACATCTGATGTTTAAATTTGTTAACGGAACAAAACCGACTGACTTTTAAATCTGTTAACAGAAAAAAAACATCCGATGTTTAAATCTGTTAACGAAAAAATAACATCCGATGTTTAAATCTGTTAACGGAAAAAAAACATCCGATGTTTAAATCTGGTAAGAAAAAAAAACATCCGATGTTTAAATTTGTTAACGGAACAAAACCGACTGACTTTTAAATCTGTTAACAGAAAAAAACATCCGACGTTTAAATCTGTTAAAGGAATAAAAACATCCGATGTTTAAATCTGTTAACGAAAAAAAAACATCCAATGTTTAAATTTGTTAACGGAATAAAACCATCCGATGTTTAAATCTGTTAACGAAAAAAAAAAACATCCAATGTTTAAATTTGTTAACGGAATAAAACCATCCGATGTTTAAATCTGTTAACGGAAAAAAAAACATCCAATGTTTAAATTTGTTAACGGAATAAAACCATCCGATGTTTAAATCTGTTAACGGAAAAAAAAAACATCCAATGTTTAAATTTTTTAACGGAATAAAACCATCCGATGTTTAAATCTGTTAACGGAAAAAAAACATCCAATGTTTAAATTTGTTAACGGAATAAAACCATCCGATGTTTAACCCCTTACCTGTCACTTGCCCGTATACGGGCAAACTAAATTTACTTCACTATATTACTATTAAATCCTAATCTAGTCATGACAAACTATATATCGTTGGAAAGGTCTAAGTCTCCTGAATAGATATTTTAGCGTCATTTTTTTCTTACAAATTACGAATCAACAGTAAAATGAATTTATGACAAGAGTGCGCCTCAAAAAAATCGACGTCATTACAGGAGTTTCTGACCTTTGTCACAAAAAGTCGACGCACACACTTTGAATAATTGAAACTTTGGTTTTTAGTGCTAAAAGTTCATAATAAAACATAATCTAGTATTTGTCAATAAAAAAAGATAAAATTATATTTTAAAAAGTAAAGTAAGAGTCCTCTAAAAAGTATAATATATATTATATATATAAATATATTTTTTTTATTATTATTATATCACATATTTTAGTAGTTATCATAAATTAGGTATCATTTGAAAGCTTACGAACTCAGAATTCATCCTGTGAAAACCGTTTTGAAATTGGACGTTGCGTTATCATAGAAACGGTATTTTTTATTAGGCCCCTCCCCTTTTGGGCATCATCTTTCATAATTTATTATCAAAAACTTTTCTAATCTTGACAAAACACATATTGTCAGAAAGGTCTGAGTCTCAAGGTTCCATATTTAGTGATAGAAGTGATATTTGGATAGAAATTTATTATTTTTTTATGGCAGAATGCATACAATTAAATTCAATGGATTTCAATGGCACCCGGTGGCTATTTTTGGTATAACGCCTAAACAAAATCTCATGGGAACTTCAATTTTTGTGATATCAACTTTAAATTTGGAACACAACTTGGTTAGATATATAGCTTTCATTTTATAGTAATTTTATAGTAAAACATATTTTGTAAAATATTTATTTTATATTAAAAAAAATATATTAATAAAGTATATTTGATTTACTGTAAATTATAACTTCCATAACTTTTTCATACTTTAATTTTTTTGAAGTGCTTTCACTTCAGTAATAATCTGCTGATTGTTTTCTTTAAAACAAGACCAAACTTAGGTCTATATTCCAAAGCATTCTTGAATTACAACCATTTAAGTTTGTATAGTGCATTTTAATGTCAATTATCAAAAGGGGGGGTGACAGGTAAAGGGTTAAATCTGTTAACGAAAAAAAAAAACATCCAATGTTTAAATTTGTTAACGGAATAAAACCATCCGATGTTTAAATCTGTTAACGGAAAAAAAAACATCCAATGTTTAAATTTTTTAACGGAATAAAACCATCCGATGTTTAAATCTGTTAACGGAAAAAAAACATCCAATGTTTAAATTTGTTAACGGAATAAAACTATCCGATGTTTAAATCTGTTAATGGAAAAAAACATCCGATGTTTAAATCTGTTAACGGAAAACTAATGTGCTACTCCATCAGAGGCTTAACTGTATGACTTTCTTTAAAGCTGCTTTGAAAGGAAGTGTATTGTGAAAAGCACTAAACAATACAAATAAAATAAAATTTGACATTTGAAAAATTGCGTCTCTGTGTTTGTGATTGACCAGTGATGTCATTCTGTATCTGATGATAATCATTCCCACTCTGATCTGCTGTGAAGCATCACGTAGTAACCCTGACTCAGAGACGCACCTGCATGGGCAGAGAGTAGTAACCCTGACTCAGAGACGCACCTGCATGGGCAGAGAGTAGTAACCCTGACTCAGAGACGCACCTGCATGGGCAGAGAGTAGTAACCCTGACTCAGAGACACACCTGCATGGGCAGAGAGTAGTAATCCTGACTCAGATACGCACCTGCATGGGCAGAGAGCAGTAACCCTGACTCAGATACGCACCTGCATGGGCAGAGAGTAGTAACCCTGACTCAGATACGCACCTGCATGGGCAGAGAGCAGTAACCCTGACTCAGATACGCACCTGCATGGGCAGAGAGTAGTAACCCTGACTCAGAGACACACCTGCATGGGCAGAGAGTAGTAACCCTGACTCAGAGACACACCTGCATGGGCAGAGAGTAGTAATCCTGACTCAGATACGCACCTGCATGGGCAGAGAGCAGTAACCCTGACTCAGAGACGCACCTGCATGGGCAGAGAGCAGTAACCCTGACTCAGAGACGCACCTGCATGGGCAGAGAGTAGTAACCCTGACTCAGAGACGCACCTGCATGGGCAGAGAGTAGTAACCCTGACTCAGAGACACACCTGCATGGGCAGAGAGTAGTAACCCTGACTCAGAGATGCACCTGCAGGGCAGAGAGTAGTAACCCTGACTCAGAGACGCACCTGCATGGGCAGAGAGTAGTAACCCTGACTCAGAGACACACCTGCATGGGCAGAGAGTAGTAACCCTGACTCAGAGATGCACCTGCATGGGCAGAGAGTAGTAACCCTGACTCAGAGACGCACCTGCATGGGCAGAGAGTAGTAACCCTGACTCAGAGATGCACCTGCAGGGCAGAGAGTAGTAACCCTGACTCAGAGACACACCTGCATGGGCAGAGAGTAGTAACCCTGACTCAGAGACGCACCTGCATGGGCAGAGAGTAGTAACCCTGACTCAGAGACGCACCTGCATGGGCAGAGAGTAGTAACCCTGACTCAGAGACGCACCTGCATGGGCAGAGAGTAGTAACCCTGACTCAGAGACGCACCTGCATGGGCAGAGAGTAGTAACCCTGACTCAGATACGCACCTGCATGGGCAGAGAGTAGTAATCCTGACTCAGATACGCACCTGCATGGGCAGAGAGTAGTAATCCTGACTCAGAGACGCACCTGCATGGGCAGAGAGTAGTAACCCTGATTCAGAGACGCACCTGCATGGGCAGAGAGTAGTAACCCTGGACTCAGAGACGCACCTGCATGGGCAGAGAGTAGTAACCCTGACTCAGATACGCACCTGCATGGGCAGAGAGTAGTAATCCTGACTCAGATACGCACCTGCATGGGCAGAGAGTAGTAATCCTGACTCAGAGACGCACCTGCATGGGCAGAGAGTAGTAACCCTGACTCAGAGACACACCTGCATGGACAGAGAGTAGTAATCCTGACTCAGATACGCACCTGCATGGGCAGAGAGTAGTAATCCTGACTCAGAGACGCACCTGCATGGGCAGAGAGTAGTAACCCTGACTCAGAGACGCACCTGCATGGGCAGAGAGTAGTAACCCTGACTCAGAGACGCACCTGCATGGGCAGAGAGTAGTAACCCTGACTCAGAGACACACCTGCATGGGTAGAGAGTAGTAACCCTGACTCAGAGACGCACCTGCATGGGCAGAGAGTAGTAATCCTGACTCAGATACGCACCTGCATGGGCAGAGAGAAGTAACCCTGACTCAGATACGCACCTGCATGGGTAGAGAGTAGTAACCCTGACTCAGAGACGCACCTGCATGGGCAGAGAGTAGTAATCCTGACTCAGAGACGCACCTGCATGGGCAGAGAGTAGTAACCCTGACTCAGAGACGCACCTGCATGGGCAGAGAGTAGTAATCCTGACTCAGATACGCACCTGCATGGGCAGAGAGTAGTAACCCTGACTCAGAGACGCACCTGCATGGGCAGAGAGTAGTAACCCTGACTCAGAGACACACCTGCATGGGCAGAGAGTAGTAACCCTGACTCAGAGACACACCTGCATGGACAGAGAGTAGTAAACCTGACTCATACCCCTTTTCCACCAACAAGAACCGGGTGCTGGTTCAGAGCCAGAGCCAGAGCTGGTTCGGAGTTGGTTCGACTGACAAGCTTACTAAGAACCGGTTTGCCTTTCCACCGGCTTGAGAGCCACAACAGAGCCAGATCTTACGTCACTGCATACGTCTCATGTTGCCCAGCAACGCTAGTGCGGTAGCGCCAAACACAAACACGCTAGGCTTGTTCGAGATGCATCGGCTTCTCGCAGATCGATCGCCGCATCACATCAAAGCACTGCGAAAGCGATCCAAAAGCACAAGGAGTCGTATGATCTCCAAACACTCCCGCAGCTCCGATCGGTCCGCGCCGCTCCGATGCATCTCGAACAAGCCTTATATCAACCATGGCGGCCGTTGCGTTACTATTGATGCTCATGGCTTTGCGAACCTAACGTACATCGGCATCCAAACACGGCGAATAAAACATGTTCGTGCAGCTCGCCGTAACTTGCATAAACGGAGATTACAATCGAGCTGCTATTAGCTCGATTAGCTGCTAATTCAAAAATGGCGGTCACAAGTTTCTGTTCGTCTTGTTGGCCACGGTAACCCCGCCTCCAGCCGCTGACGTAAGCGGTTCTTACTTCTGGACCAGCAATGATTTGGTGCTACTTAAGAACCACTTTTACTGGTTCGGAGCTGGTGCTTCGGTGGTCGAAAACCAAAGAACCGATTTGAAACTAGGCTCTGGCTCCGAACCAGCACCAGCTCTGCCTTGGTGGAAAAGGGGTATCAGAGACGCACCTGCAGGGCAGAGAGTAGTAACCCTGACTCAGAGACGCACCTGCATGGGCAGAGAGTAGTAACCCTGACTCAGAGACACACCTGCATGGACAGAGAGTAGTAACCCTGACTCAGAGACACACCTGCATGGACAGAGAGTAGTAACCCTGACTCAGAGACACACCTGCAGGGCAGAGAGTAGTAACCCTGACTCAGAGACGCACCTGCAGGGCAGAGAGAAGTAACCCTGACTCAGAGACGCACCTGCATGGGCAGAGAGTAGTAACCCTGACTCAGAGACACACCTGCATGGGCAGAGAGTAGTAACCCTGACTCAGAGACACACCTGCATGGGCAGAGAGTAGTAACCCTGACTCAGAGACACACCTGCATGGGCAGAGAGTAGTAACCCTGACTCAGAGACACACCTGCATGGACAGAGAGTAGTAAACCTGACTCAGAGACGCACCTGCAGGGCAGAGAGTAGTAACCCTGACTCAGAGACGCACCTGCAGGGCAGAGAGAAGTAACCCTGACTCAGAGACGCACCTGCATGGGCAGAGAGTAGTAACCCTGACTCAGAGACGCACCTGCATGGGCAGAGAGTAGTAACCCTGACTCAGAGACGCACCTGCATGGGCAGAGAGTAGTAACCCTGACTCAGAGACGCACCTGCAGGGCAGAGAGAAGTAACCCTGACTCAGAGACGCACCTGCATGGGCAGAGAGTAGTAGCCCTGACTCAGGGACGCACCTGCATGGGCAGAGAGTAGTAACCCTGACTCAGAGACGCACCTGCATGGGCAGAGAGTAGTAACCCTGACTCAGAGACGCACCTGCATGGGCAGAGAGCAGTAACCCTGACTCAGAGACGCACCTGCATGGGCAGAGAGCAGTAACCCTGACTCAGAGACGCACCTGCATGGGCAGAGAGTAGTAACCCTGACTCAGAGACACACCTGCATGGGCAGAGAGCAGTAACTCTGACTCAGAGACGCACCTGCATGGGCAGAGAGCAGTAACCCTGACTCAGAGACGCACCTGCATGGACAGAGAGTAGTAACCCTGACTCAGAGACGCACCTGCATGGGCAGAGAGCAGTAACTCTGACTCAGAGACACACCTGCATGGACAGAGAGTAGTAACCCTGACTCAGAGACGCACCTGCATGGGCAGAGAGTAGTAACCCTGACTCAGAGACACACCTGCATGGACAGAGAGTAGTGACCCTGACTCAGAGACGCACCTGCATGGGTAGAGAGTAGTTCGGGTACGCTGGGAGCGTTTGTCCCGACGGGCAGAAGCCGCTGTAGGAGATCAGGTGTTGACTGGGATTGTACAGGATATGAGGGGGCGGAGCCGGACTGGGTGTCATGTGACTGTTAGTCACAGGAGCCTGTATACACACACACACACACACACACTCACACACGTCATGTAAGAGCTGATATCACTTACTGTGAAGCTGCTCTGTAAATCTGTATTATGACACTGAATTTTGAATGTTATGAAACTGAATTGTGAATGTTATGAAACTGAATTGTGAATGTTATGACACTGAATTTTGAATGTTATGAAACTGAATTGTGAATGTTATGAAACTGAATTGTGAATGTTATTGAATTGTGAATGCTATGACACTGAATTGTGAATGTTATGACACTGAATTGTGAATGTTATGACACTGAATTGTGTATGTTATGACACTGAATTGTGAATGTTATGAAACTGAATTGTGAATGTTATTGAATTGTGAATGTTATGACACTGAATTGTGAATGTTATGACACTGAATTGTGCATTATGATACTGAATTGTGAATGTTATGACACTGAATTTGAATGTTATGACACTGAATTGTGAATTGTGAATGTTATGACACTGAATTGTGAATTGTGAATGTTATGACACTGAATTGTGAATGTTATGACACTGAATTGTGAATGTTATGAAACTGAATTGTGAATGTTATGATACTGAATTGTGAATGTTATGACACTGAATTGTGAATTGTGAATGTTATGACACTGAATTGTGAATGTTATGACACTGAATTGTGAATGTTATGACACTGAATTGTGAATGTTATGACACTGAATTGTGAATGTTATGAAACTGAATTGTGAATGTTATGACACTGAATTGTGAATGTTATGACACTGAATTGTGAATGTTATGAAACTGAATTGTGAATGTTATGAAACTGAACTGTGAATGTTATGAAACTGAATTGTGAATGTTATTTAATTGTGAATGTTATGACACTGAATTGTGAATGTTATGACACTGAATTGTGCATTATGATACTGAATTGTGAATGTTATGACACTGAATTTGAATGTTATGATACTGAATTGTGAATGTTATGAAACTGAATTGTGAATGTTATGACACTGAATTGTGAATGTTATGACACTGAATTTTGAATGTTATGACACTGAATTGAGAATGTTATGAAACTGAATTGTGAATGTTATGAATTGTGAATGTTATGACACTGAATTGTGAATGTTATGACACTGAATTGTGAATGTTATGACACTGAATTGTGAATGTTATGACACTGAATTGTGAATGTTATGACACTGAATTGAGAATTATATGACACTGAATTGTGAATGTTATGACACTGAATTTTGAATGTTATGAAACTAAATTGTGAATGTTATGACACTGAATTGTGAATGTTATGACACTGAATTGTGAATGTTATGACACTGAATTGAGAATTATATGACACTGAATTGTGAATGTTATGACACTGAATTTTGAATGTTATGAAACTGAATTGTGAATGTTATGACACTGAATTGTGAATGTTATTAAGACTGTGAATGTTATTAAGACTGTGAATGTTATTAAGACTGTGAATGTTATGACACTGAATTGTGAATGTTATGAAACTGAATTGTGAATGTTATGAAACTGAATTGTGAATGTTATGACACTGAATTGTGAATGTTATGACACTGAATTGTGAATGTTATGACACTGAATTGAGAATGTTATGAAACTGAATTGTGAATGTTATGACACTGAATTGTGAATGTTATGAAACTGAATTGTGAATGTTCTGAATTGTGAATGTTATGAAACTGAATTGTGAATGTTCTGAATTGTGAATGTTATGACACTGAATTGAGAATGTTATGAAACCGAATTTTAATGTTGACACTGAATTGTGAATGTTATGACACTGAATTGTGAATGTTATGAAACTGAATTGTGAATGTTATGACACTGAATTGAGAATGTTATAACACTGAATTGTGAATGTTATGACACTGAATTGTGAATGTTATGACACTGAATTGTGAATTATATGACACTGAATTGTGAATTATATGACACTGAATTGAGAATGTTATGAAACTGAATTGTGAATGTTATGACACTGAATTGTGAATGTTATGAAGACTGTGCATGTTATGAAGACTCGCCAGGTCTTTGAAGGCTCCCAGTACGGCAGCGGTGATGATTCCCAGAAACACACCGAGAACGTTGAGCGTCACACAAGCCCACATCAGACGGTACAGATTCACCACGTCCCAGCAGCTGCTGACGCCCGTGAACACGTAGTAGTGCATGTGATAGTCCACACTAACACACACCACACACACACACACGGTTACTGTACACACACACTGTGCTGTAACGCGCAGGGACTCACGAGTGTCACTCACCTGTCGCAGTGGAATAAGTCACAGCAATAGCAGGTGTTGCTCTTCACCTTCAGATTACACTGATTACCGTAGGAATTACACTGAACCTGATCACAGAACATCAACAAGCTCTTTAAACTTGACATCGTGTGTTATGAATATTGTAGATTTTATGACAGACTACTTGTGATGCAATTGTTTGACAACTGAAAAACTTAAATGGAAATGTATATTGAATGACAATTGGCAGCATTTGATCCATTAATACTAACACCTTCTCTTATCTATCTATCTATCTATCTATCTATCTATCTATCTATCTATCTATCTATCTATCTATCTATCTATAAAGAAATAAAATAAAAAGTACATGTACTGCGTGAGACTAAACTGGGAAGGGTCACAGCACTTACTGCTAAATTATAAAATGTAAATGTAAATATAAATGACTGAAACTGCTGTAATGTTTATATGTGACCAGCAGAGGGCAGCAGAGCACATGACCAGCGACTGACTCTTACAGTTATGAACATTGTTAGCGCTTTATGAACTATAAATCTACAGTGGCAGAGTTGATTAATGTTCATAATTTGATCAGGAAAGCGGTGTGATGTCATGAGTTGAGATGAACACACCTCAGTGTAGTAGCTGTCGTAGGAGTAAGAAGAGCTGGCGTAAAATTCACAGCGGCCCTCCATCAGCGGCCTCCTGTCCTGCACACACACACACACACACAACACACACACACACACACACACACACAGTAACTCATGGTGTTCTGCATGAGCAGTGAGACACACACATGTGAGCAGATACTCACGATGAACTCGGCCGCGATGATGCCGTCGATGATGGAGCATAGAAAACACGCCACGACCCCGAGACTGATGAAGATGATGGACGCCACCAGCTGACGGACAAACACGAGTTTCATCAACATTATATAGAATATTGCAGTGTTTATTATTCATTGCTGTGTTAAATTGATGTCCCTGGTAATGTTGAATAAGAATAAGTTCCTCTTGCAGCATCTCTTCTCTGATGATGTGGGCGGGGCTATAACCTGTCACTCACATGAGATCAGCCAATAGCAAACCACAACCATCCAATCAATTCCCCACAGACGCAATCAAGCCCTGCCCACATGTGTTCTTGTTCCAGAAGCGTTTCACTCGATACATACGACACAATAGAGGAGAAAAGACAGACTTCATGCTGATTATTAACCCTATAAAGCCTGATGTACAGGCCTCACCGTTTCACAGATTCAAGTTTTTGAAGTTTGCAAAGAGATGATAATGTTTTAAAAACGTGCACGTTGGATCTTGTTTTAAAGGCAAGGCAAGGCAAGGCAAGGCAAGGCAAGTTTATTTATATAGCACATTTCATACACAATGGTAATTCAAAGTGCTTTACATAGGAGAAAACAAAAGAATCAAAACAAATAAGAATAATTAAAACAGTTTAGAATAA
This sequence comes from Chrosomus eos, assembly GCA_036326025.1. NCBI lineage: Eukaryota > Metazoa > Chordata > Actinopteri > Cypriniformes > Leuciscidae > Chrosomus > Chrosomus eos. The sequence goes on from CM070819.1 coordinate 53,386,666, forward strand.
AAAATAAAATAAAGTACAGTAAAAACAGTCGGACGAACAGTGGCACAGTGCTCATTCAGTAAATGCATAGCTAAACAGAAGTGTTTTGAGTCTGGATTTGAATGTGACTACTGTAGGAGCACATCTGATCTCTTCTGGAAGCTGGTTCCAGTTGCGGCTGGCATAGTAGCTAAAAGCAGACTCTCTTTGCTTAGAGTGAACCCTTGGTATTTCTAACTGATGTGATCCTAATGATCTGAGTGATCTGTTGGGTTTATATTCAGTGAGCATATCTGCAATATATTGAGGTCCTAGCCCATTGAATGATTTATATACCAGTAATAATACTTTGAAATCAATCCTAAATGTAACTGGGAGCCAGTGTAAAGACCTGAGGACTGGTGTGATATGTTCATATTTTCTGGTTCTGCTCAGAATCCTGGCAGCAGCGTTCTGTATGAGCTGCAACTGTCTTATCGTCTTTTTAGGAAGGCCAGTGAGGAGTCCATTACAATAATCCACCCTGCTGGTGATGAAAGCATGCACAAGTTTCTCTAAGTCTTGACTGGAAACAAAGCATCTAATTCTTGCAATATTTTTCAGATGATAGTATGCTGATTTAGTAATTGCTTTGACATGACTACTGAAACTAAGGTCTGACTCTAGAGACACACCAAGATTCCTGACTTGATTTTTAGTTGTTAGACCTCTAGAGTGAAGGTATGCATTCACCTTGAAAACTTCATCTTTGTTTCCAAACGCAATGACTTCAGTTTTGTCTTTGTTTAACTGAAGAAAGTTTTGGCACATCCAACCATTTACTTCATCAATGCATTGGCACAGGGAGTCAATGGGGCTGTAATCGTTAGGCGATAGGGCTAAGTAGAGCTGTGTGTCGTCTGCATAGCTGTGGTAAGAGATTCGGTTCTTTCTCATTATTTGGCTCATTGGGAGCATATACAGGTTGAATAGGAGTGGTGCAAGAATTGAGCCTTGGGGGACTCCGCATGTCATGGATGTCCACTCAGACTTATGGTCTCCTATACTCACATAATAACCTCTCCCTTCTAAGTATGACCTGAACCATTTTAGGACTATCCCAGAAAGCCCCACCCAGTTTTCAAGCCTGTCAATAAGTATGTTGTGATCGACAGTGTCAAATGCAGCACTGAGGTCGAGTAGTACCAGCACTGATAATTTGCCTGTATCAGTATTTAAGCGAATATTATTTATTATCTTTATGAGCGCTGTCTCTGTGCTGTGATGCGATCGGAAACCAGATTGAAAATTGTCAAAGTATCCATTCAAGCTTAAGAATTTGTTCAGCTGATTGAAGATAACTTTTTCAATGATCTTGCCTATGAAAGGAAGATTTGAGATCGGTCTATAATTGCTTAAGATGGTCTAATCCAGATTGCTCTTTTTTTTAGGAGAGGTTTGACAACTGCAGTTTTCAGGGAGTTTGGAAAACTCCCAGAGAGAAGTGAGGCATTTACCACTTCTAGGAGATCTGCTTCTAAGCTGTTTAACACACTTTTGAAGAAAGATGTGGGAAGTGCGTCAAGGGCGCAGGTTGATGTTTTAAGGTGCTGTACGGTTTCTTCCAAAATTTTGCCATCAATTTCTTCGAAATCAGACATAGTAACTACTTTCTCAGGTAGTGATCTGATCTGTTGGACCCCAGCGCAACTCAAGGATGAGCTGATCACCTTTCTGATATTATTGATTTTCTCAGAGAAGAAAGAAGCAAACTCACTGCACTTGCTGTCTGAGAGCATTTCACTGGGAATCTGGCTTGGGGGGTTTGTCAGTCTCTCTACAGTAGCAAAAAGAGTGCGTGTGTTGTTTAAGTTGCTGTTTATAATATTCGAAAAGAAAGTCTGTCTAGCTTTGCCTAGTTCCATATTAAAAGCATGGATGCTATCTTTGTAGATGTTATAATGGACTACAAGTTTTGTCTTCCGCCACATGCGCTCTGCTCTTCTGCATTGTCTTTTCATGTTTTGCACTTCTGTTGAGTTTCTCCAAGGTGCTTTTTGTCTACCACTATTCTTCCTGACTTTCACAGGAGCAATATGATCAATTACACTTTTAATTTTTGAGTTAAAAGATTCAAGGAGAAAATCAACAGAGTCAGCAGATATGCTTGGTTTTAAAGATATAGCCTTCATAAATAGCACACTAGTGTTCTCATTTAAGCATCTCTTCTTGACAGACACAGATATAGCTTCAATGGCAGGAGAGATCAATATATCAAAGAAAATACAGAAATGATCAGAAAATGCTACATCCTTAATAACAGTCGATGATATGTTTAGACCCTTACTGATAAGTAAATCTAGAGTGTGTCCACGATTATGTGTGGGTCCATGTACATGCTGAGTCAGATCAAAAGTTTTTAAAACAGTTTTGATTTCTTTTGCCATATTGATTTCTGCATTATCTATGTGAATGTTAAAATCTCCAGCAATGGCAAAACAGTCAAACTCTGAGGAAATTGTTGATAACAGTTCTGTAAAGTCCTCAGCAAAGGCTGGAGAGTATTTTGGAGGCCTGTAAATAATGATAAGTAAAATACGTGGAGCACCTTTTAACACAATACCCAGATATTCGAAACACGGGTAATTCCCAAATGATATTTGCTTACATTGATAGACATCTTTAAAAAGAGCAGCTAAGCCCCCGCCTCTCTTACCCGCTCTGCAAGCACTCATAAACGTAAAGTTAGGAGGGGATGTTTCATTGAGGACTGTTGCACTGCAGCTGTCTTCTAGCCAGGTTTCATTTAGAAGCATAAAGTCCAGGTTGTTTGTGGTTATTAAGTCGTTGACCAGAAGTGATTTATTATTAAGTGAGCGGATGTTTAAAAGTGCTAACTTAACAGTCGTACTTTTTGTCCCCAAAGCGATCTTAGTTTGGCGTGTAATAGGCACCAGATTAGATGGGTTTGCTGTACGGCTTTTGAAGGCCTTAGACTTTCTATCATGTAATTGAACAGCAATAGAGAAAGATTCAGGCACACCGGGTTCCCGCTTGTTTTGTAAACATTTAAGAAAGTTACTGTTATCATAGCGGGGACCCGACACATATCACTGAGAGCTGGTATCAGTTGTT
>CM070819.1:53394758-53509758 GCA_036326025.1 Chrosomus eos
ACTTAATCATGACTATCTAACTCAGACTTAATCATGACTATCTAACTCAGATTTAATCACTCTTAATCAGAGTTAATCAGGACTAACTCAGACTTAATCATGACTGTCTAACTCAGACTTAATCATGACTGTCTAACTCAGACTTAATCATGACTGTCTAACTCAGACTTAATCACTCTTAATCAGACTTAATCATGACTGTCTAACTCAGACTTAATCACTCTTAATCAGACTTAATCATGACTGTCTAACTCAGACTTAATCACTCTTAATCAGACTTAATCATGACTATCTAACTCAGACTTAATCACTCTTAATCAGACTTAATCATGACTATCTAACTCAGACCTAATCACTCTTAATCAGAGTTAATCAGGACTAACTAACTCAGACTTAATCATGACTGTCTAACTCAGACTTAATCATGACTGTCTAACTCAGACTTAATCATGACTATCTAACTCAGACTTAATCATGACTATCTAACTCAGACTTAATCACTCTTAATCAGTTAATCATGACTATCTAACTCAGACCTAATCACTCTTAATCAGAGTTAATCAGGACTAACTAACTCAGACTTAATCATGACTGTCTAATGCCGAGTTCAGACTGCACGATTTTAGCCACGATTTTGGCTCGCCGACAGGTTTTGAGAAATCGCCGACAAATGCCCGAAATCACAGGCAAATCGGTGCTCGTTCACGCGAGTGACAATCACGCAGTGTGAATGAGCAAAGACGCGATCTGAGAGAATCGCCGACGAGTCGCCGACGCCCGTGAGATATTTGGCATGCTAAATATCTGGACCTGTCGGCGATTCACAATCCTGCTGTGTGAAAGTGTTCTGACTGAAAACTACATCGGCGATGAACGACAGCCAACGAGAGAGCAAGATACAGGACAGGCTGTTCGGGGAGGAGTTATAGACCAGAATATCAGTATTTTAATAGATAGATAGGCCTATATTTACAATTATATCAAACAGAAACAAAGCACAAACATTTGCATGACCAGCAGCAACAGCAGGACATTTGCAAAATTATTTATTTACCCACTTTGCAAAACACAGTCCTTGCTCCCCTCGTCTTCCCAACCATTTCCTCCTGCATAAACTGAATATTTATTTGTTTCATTTTCGCTACAAATCAGTGCACAGACAATTTGGATCGCAATCTTCTTGTAGGCTATCATTTTTAATAACAAAGTCAGTGTCGCGCGAGAACTCCGGTCTCACGCACGCGTGATCTTCCGTTATTTCCGTATCACTTCTCGCGTTTGTTTGGTTGTGAAATGTAGTTTGCGGACCAGGCAGAGGTTGTCGGCGATTCTTTCTTTTGTAAAGTCATGCAGTGTGAAACCTCCTGTCGCCGACCCATCGTGCAGTGTGAACACAGCAGCAACTGAATGTTACCCCAGATAGTCATGCAGTGTGAAAACAACAGTGACCCGATTATTTTGAAAATCGTGCAGTCTGAACTCGGCATAACTCAGACTTAATCATGACTGTCTAACTCAGACTTAATCATGACTATCTAACTCAGACTTAATCACTCTTAATCAGACTTAATCATGACTGTCTAACTCAGACTTAATCATGACTATCTAACTCAGACTTAATCACTCTTAATCAGACTTAATCATGACTGTCTAACTCAGACTTAATCACTCTTAATCAGACTTAATCATGACTATCTAACTCAGACTTAATCATGACTATCTAACTCAGACTTAATCATGACTGTCTAACTCAGACTTAATCATGACTGTCTAACTCAGACTTAATCACTCTTAATCAGACTTAATCATGACTATCTAACTCAGACTTAACCACTCTTAATCAGACTTAATTAGGGATGCTCATATTGACCGTTTAACCGTTAACCGAAAGTAAAATTTTTGATCGATTAATACTATCAGTTTTTAAAAAAAAATGTATTCTACAGCGATCTCAATTCTACAGCAATCTCAATTCTACAGGAATCTCTATTCTACAGCAATCTCTATTCTACAGCAATCTCTATTCTACAGCGATCTCTATTCCTCAGCGATCTCTATTCCTCAGCGATCTCTATTCCTCAGCGATCTCTATTCCTCAGCGATCTCTATTCTACAGCGATCTCTATTCTACAGCAATCTCTATTCTACAGCAATCCTATTCTACAGCGATCTCAATTCTACAGCAATCTCTATTCTACAGCGATCTCTATTCTACAGCGATCTCAATTCTACAGCAATCTCTATTCTACAGCGATCTCTATTCTACAGCGATCTCTATTCCTCAGCGATCTCTATTCCTCAGCGATCTCTATTCCTCAGCGATCTCTATTCCTCAGCGATCTCTATTCTACAGCGATCTCTATTCTACAGCAATCTCTATTCCTCAGCAATCTCTATTCTACAGCAATCTCTATTCTACAGCGATCTCTATTCCTCAGCGATCTCTATTCCTCAGCAATCTCTATTCTACAGCGATCTCTATTCTACAGCAATCTCTATTCTACAGCAATCTCTATTCTACAGCGATCTCAATTCTACAGCAATCTCTATTCTACAGCGATCTCTATTCCTCAGCGATCTCTATTCCTCAGCGATCTCTATTCCTCAGCGATCTCTATTCCTCAGCGATCTCTATTCCTCAGCGATCTCTATTCCTCAGCGATCTCTATTCCTCAGCGATCTCTATGCCTCCACAGTCTCTATTCACAGCAATCTCTTATTCTTCTACAGCAAATCTCTATTCTACAGCAATCTCTATTCTACAGCATCTCTATTCTACAGCGATCTCTATTCTACAGCAATCTCTATTCTACAGCGATCTCTATTCCAGATCTCTATCTCAGCGATCTCTATTCCTCAGCGATCTCTATTCCTCAGCGATCTCTATTCCTCAGCGATCTCTATTCCTCACGCGATCTCTATTCCTCAGCGATCTCTATTCCACAGCGATCTCTATTCCTCAGCGATCTCATTCCAGCAATCTCTATTCACAGCATCTCTATTCTCACAGCATCTCTATTCTACAGCAATCTCTATTCTACAGCAATCTCTATTCTACAGCATCTCTATTCTACAGCGATCTCTATTCCTCAGACTAATCTCTATTCTACAGCGATCTCTATTCTACAGCGATCTCTATTCTACAGCAATCTCTATTCTACTACGCAATCTCTATTCCTACAGCGATCTCTATTCTCAGCGATCTCTATTCTACAGCGATCTCTATTCTACAGCGATCTCTATTCTACAGCAATCTCTATTCCCAGCATCTCTATTCCACAGCAATCTCTATTCTACAGCAATCTCTATTCTCGATCCTATCTCAGCGATCTCTATTCTACAGCAGATCTCTATCTCGACAGCATCTCTATTCTACAGCGATCTCATTCTACAGCAATCTCTATTCTACAGCAATCTCATTCTACAGCAATCTCTATCTACAGCAATCTCTATTCTACAGCGATCTCTATTCTACAGCGATCTCTATTCTAAGCATTCTATTCTCAGCGATTCATTCTAAGCAATCTCTATTCACAGCGATCTCTATTCTACAGCGATCTCTATTCTACAGCGATCATCTACTCTATTCTCAGCGATCTCTATTCTACAGCGATCTCTATTCCTCAGCGATCTCTATTCCTCAGCGATCTCTATTCTCAGCGATCTCTATTCCTCAGCGATCTCTATTCTCAGCGATCTCTATTCTACAGCGATCTCTATTCCTCAGCGATCTCTATTCTACAGCGATCTCTATTCTACAGCATCTCTATTCTACAGCGATCCTCATTCTACAGCATCTCTATTCCTCAGCATCTCTATTCCAGCGATCTTATTCTCAGCAATCTCATTCTACGACTCATCTCAGCATCCTATCTACAGAATCACACAGCATCTCATCTCACAATCTCTATCTACAGCATCTCATTCTACAGCATCCTATCTCAGCATCTCATTCTCAGCAATCTCTATTCTCAGCGACTCTATTCTCAGCATCTTATTCCAGCATCTCTATTCCTCACATCTCTATCCTCACGCATCTCAGATCTCATTCTCACAATCTTATTCTACACGATCTCAATTCTACACAATCTCTATTCACACATCCTATCACAGCATCTCATTCTACAGAATCCATCTACACATCTCTATTCTACAGCATCCTATTCTACAGCGATCTCTATTCTACAGCAATCTCTATTCTAGCATCTCTATTCAAGCATCTCATTCCACATCTCTATTCACACATCTCTCCAGCATCTCTATTCACGATCTCTATTCTCAGCGATCTCTTCTACAGCATCTCTATTCCAGCATCTCTATTCTACGCATCTCTATTCTACAGCATCTCTATCTCAGCATCTCTATTCTCAGCATCTCTATTCTCACATCTCATTCTCAGCGATTCATCTCAGCATCTCATTCTACAGCTCTCATTCTACAGCAATCTCATTCTACAGCATCTCTATCACACATCTCTATTCTCAGCATCTCTATTCTACAGCATCTCTATTCTACAGCATCTCATTCTACAGCATCATTCTACACAGCGATCTCATCTCAGCATCTCTATTCTCACTCTCTTTCCACGATCTCTATTCTCACATCTCTATTCTCACATTCTATTCTCAGCATCCTATTCTCAGCATCTCTATTCACAGCGATCTCTATTCACAGCGATCTCTATTCTACAGCAATCTCTATTCCTCAGCGATCTCTATTCTACAGCGATCTCTATTCTACAGCAATCTCTATTCTACAGCGATCTCTATTCTACAGCAATCTCTATTCTACAGCAATCTCTATTCTACAGCGATCTCAATTCTACAGCAATCTCTATTCTACAGCGAATTCCTCAGCGATCTCTATTCCAGTCTCATCAGCGATCTCTATTCCTCAGCGATTCTCATTATTCCTCAGCGATCTCTATTCTACAGCGATCTCTATTCTACAGCGATCTCTATTCTCAGCAATCTCTATTCTACAGCATCTCTATTCACAGCATCTCTATTCTACAGCAATCTCTATTCTACAGCAATCTCTATTCTCTACAGCGATCTCTATTCTACAGCGATCTCTATTCTACAGCAATCTCTATTCTACAGCGATCTCTATTCTACAGCATCTCTATTCTACAGCATCTCTATTCTACAGCGATCTCTATTCCTACAGCATCTCTATTCTACAGCGATCTCTATTCTACAGCAATCTCTATTCAAGCTCCATTCACAGCGATCTCTATTCACTACAGCGATCTCTATTCCTCAGCGATCTCCATTCTACTCAGCGATCTCTATTCCACAGCGATCTCTATTCTACAGCATCTCTATTCTACAGCGATCTCTATTCTACAGCAATCTCTATTCTACAGCAATCTCTATTCTACAGCGATCTCTATTCTACAGCATCTCTATTCTACAGCGAATCTCTATTCTACAGCGATCTCTATTCACAGCGATCTCTATTCTACAGCGATCTCTATTCTACAGCAATCTCTATTCTACAGCGATCTCTATTCCTACAGCACTCATCTCAGATTCTACAGCAATCCTTCACAATTTACCTCAGCGATCTCTATTCTACAGCAATCTCTATTCTCAGCAATCTCTATTCCTCAGCGATCTCTATTCTACAGCGATCTCTATTCTCAGCGATCTCTATTCTACAGCAATCTCTATTCTACAGCAATCTCTATTCTACAGCGATCTCTATTCTACAGCGATCTCTATTCTACTCAAGCGATCTCTATTCTACAGCATCTCTATTCTACAGCGATCTCTATTCTACAGCGATCTCTATTCTACAGCAATCTCTAATTCTACAGCAATCTCTATTCCTACAGCATCTATCTAGTCTCTATTCTCAGATCTCTACACTACAGCGATCTCTATGCATTCTATCAAGCGATCTCTATTCTACAGCGATCTCTATTCTACAGCGATCTCTATTCTACAGCAATCTCTATTCTACAGCGATCTCTATTCTACAGCAATCTCTATTCTACAGCGATCTCTATTCCTCAGCGATCTCTATTCTACAGCGATCTCTATTCTACAGCGATCTCTATTCCTCAGCGATCTCTATTCCTCAGCGATCTCTATTCCTCAGCGATCTCTATTCTACAGCGATCTCTATTCTACAGCGAATCTTTTATTCTACAGCGATCTCTATTCTACAGCAATCTCTATTCTACAGCAATCTCTATTCTACAGCAATCTCTATTCTACAGCGATCTCTATTCTACAGCAATCTCTATTCTACAGCAATCTCTATTCTACAGCGATCTCTATTCTCAGCGATCTCTATTCTCAGCGATCTCTATTCTCAGCATCCATCGATCTCTATTCCTCAGCGATCTCTATTCTCAGCGATCTCTATTCTACAGCATCTCTATTCTACAGCAATCTCTATTCTACAGCGATCTCTATTCTAAGCGATCTCTATTCTACAGCGATCTCTATTCTCACAGCGATCTCTATTCTCAGCGATCTCTATTCTACAGCGATCTCTTTACAGCGATTCTATTACAGCAATCTCTATTCTAAGCGATCTCTATTCTACAGCGATCTCTATTCCACAGCGATCTCTATTCTACAGCAATCTCTATTCCTCAGCGATCTCTATTCTACAGCAATCTCAATTCTACAGCGATCTCTATTCTACAGCAATCTCTATTCTACAGCAATCTCTATTCCTCAGCGAATCTCTATTCTACAGCAATCTCTATTCTACAGCAATCTCAATTCTACAGCAAATCTCTATTCTCAGCGATCTCTATTCTACAGCGATCTCTATTCTACAGCGATCTCATTCTCAGCGATCTCTATTCTACAGCGATCTCTATTCTACAGCGATCTCATTCTACAGCGATCTCAATTCTACAGCAATCTCTATTCTTCAGTAATCTCTGAATGAATTACATAAAAATAACTTTATTCTAGATCTGCTCAGCCTAAACACTCTCTGTTACTGTAATCTCCTGTTATCACTGTAAAGCTGCTGTGAAACTCTAGATTGTTAAAGCGTGTAGAAATGCAGGAGACTCGACTGGTTAGAGTTTGAGAGCTCCACAGACTCTGAACACTGAGGCTTTAAAGATGCATGTGAGAAGCTCCATGTCAGAAACTCTACACCGGCTCTCTGCTTACGGTTATCAGTCCGGTCTATACCAGCTCTACTGGCTAACATCATCATCAACGAGCGCGATTAACAATTAAAACAGACATGCACGTCTACACACACACACTCTTACACACACACACACACACACACACACACACACACACCACACACACACACACAAAACACACACACACACACACACACACACACACACACACACACCACACACACACACACACAACACTCACACACACTCACACACACACACTCGCCTTTTTCACTTTGTTGCATTGGATTTTGTCTTGCTTAGTTCAGGACATTTAATCTAATATTCAACATTATTATTGATCTCCTGCATTGACACCATTATATGAGAACTGAGCTGGACGATGACATCACGGTTTAGAGAAGCTATATATAAGAACTAAATTAATAACTTTATTACAACATAAATTAACCATCACTGAACTTACTTAAAGGGATAGTTCACCCTTAAATGTAAACTCTGTCAGTAATTACTCTCCCTCATGTTGTTCAACCCGTAAGACTTTCGTTCATCTTCGGAACACAAATGAAGATATTTGTGATTAAATCTGAGAGCTGGGTCACTCCTCCATAGGCTTCTGAGGGACTGAAACTTGCCGGCCCAGAAAAGTTATTAAAGACATCGTTAAAATAGTCCAAGTGACGTACAACACAGAAGCGCTGCGCTGTTAACTACATGAACTCACTCGAGGCCCACGGAGAAGGAAATGAATACTTGAATAAAGTCGTTATTTTTGTTTGTTTTTACGCGCACAAACAGTATTCTCGTCGCTTGATAAACTTAAGATTGAGCCACTGTCGTCACTCTGACTATTTTAACGATTAAAATCTGAACGATTCTGATTCAAACACACATGAAGAACTGAACAATTCTGATTCATTAACAAATCCCCTCATGATTCTTTGATGGAAGAACATCCGAATGCTAATATAATTGGCCTCTTGATTGGACTAAAGGTTCTTTATGGTGAAGAAACGACCTTTAGATGATTAAAACGTTCTTCACACTAAGAGTAACATTGTCTGTGAGGAACTCTTCACTGAAAGGTTGCGAGTGTCTCTACATAACGGATGATGTTCTCTGAGCTGAAGGTGACGATACGAGAACATCTGAATCATCATCATCCTGACGGCTCGTTCTATTACAGTCGAGATTCTGCAGCGTTTGACCTCCAAACTCTCCGGCAACAATGTTCCGGTCACTTCCTTTTATCTCCGAGGGGTCAGAGGTCACGGGACTGTGTCTTCAGGAAATGAAACCTAAAGCTGCAGTGTGATACGGGCTGTTGCACATTAATGTGTTCATCTGAGCGCCTGGTCTCAGCTTACTGAGAGTGTGTGTGTGTGTGTGTGTGTGTGTGTGTGTGTGTGTGTGTGTGTGTGTGTGTGTGTGTGTGTGTGTGTGTGTGTGGTGTACCTATAGAACCGCCTTGAGTAATGGAGCGTGTGTGTGTGTTGATTTTGTGAATGAGAGTGTGTGTGTGTGTGCTCATTAAATGTTAAAGGCTGTACTGGGATCAGAGCTCAGGACACACAGAAGCCTAAATCACACACGGATGTCTCACAGACTAACGACACGTCTCCATGGTTACAGACCCACAACTTCCCTTCACTACGGTATCATTCTGATGGAGTGTATGTTAGTAACCACATTGAATGCATTAGTCACATAGCAACACCTTAATGTAAGTGTGGTTGCTAGGGTGTTGCTATGTGACTAATGCATTCAATGTGGTTGCTAAGGTGTTAATATACGAGTACTGTGTCCTGTGTGGTTGCTAAGGACTTGCTGTGACTAATAAGTTCAATGTGGTTACTAAGGTGTTGCTATGCCTCTGTAATGTGTTCTGTGTGGTTACTAGACTGTTGCTACTGTATGTGACTAATGCATTCAATGTGGATACTAAGGTGTTGCTATGCGAGTACTGTGTTCTATGGGGTTGCTAGGGTGTTGCTATGTGACTAATGCATTCAATGTGGTTGCTAAGGTGTTAATATGTGTCTGCAATGTGTTCTGTGTAGTTGCTAGGGTGTTGCTATGTGACGGATGAATTCAATGTGGTTGCTAGGGTGTTGCTCTGTGTTATGTGTGGTTGCAAGGGAGCTGATGTGACTAATGCGTTAAATGTGGTTACTAAGGTGTTGCTATGTGGCTGTAATGTGTTTACTAGAGTGTTGCTACTGTATGTGACTAATTCATTCAATGTGGTTGCTAAGGTATTAATATGTGTCTGCAATGAGTTCTGTGTAGTTGCTAGGGTGTTGCTATGTGACTTTACTGTGTCCTGTGTGGCTGCTAAGGAGTTGCTGTGACTAATGAGTTCAATGTGGTTACTATGTGACTGTAATGTGTTCCGTGTGGTTGCTAGGATGTTACTATGTGACGAATGCATTCAATGTGGTTGCTAAGGTGTTGCACTGTGTCCTGTGTGGTTGCTAAAGAGTTGCTGTGACTAATGAGTTCAATGTGGTTACTAAGGTGTTGCTATGCCACTGTAATGTGTTCCGTGTGGTTGCTAGGATGTTACTATGTGACGAATGCATTCAATGTGGTTGCTAAGGTGTTGCACTGTGTCCTGTGTGGTTGCTAAAGAGTTGCTGTGACTAATGAGTTCAATGTGGTTACTAAGGTGTTGCTATGCCACTGTAATGTGTTCTGTGTGGTTGCTAGGGTGTTACTATGTGACGAATGCATTCAATGTGGTTGCTAAGGTGTTGCACTGTGTCCTGTGTGGTTGCTAAAGAGTTGCTGTGACTAATGAGTTCAATGTGGTTACTAAGGTGTTGCTATGCCGCTGTAATGTGTTCCGTGTGGTTGCTAGGGTGTTATTATGTGACGAATGCATTCAATGTGGTTGCTAAGGTGTTGCACTGTGTCTTGTGTGGTTGCTAAAGAGTTGCTGTGACTAATGAGTTCAATTTGGTTACTAAGGTGTTGCTATGCCGCTGTAATGTGTTCTGTGTGGTTGCTAGGGTGTTGCTATGTGACTAATGCATTCAATGTGGTTGCTAGTCACATAACAACACCCTAACAACTACACTGAATGCATTAGTCACATAACAACACCCTAGTAACCACAAGTAACACATTATAGTCTCATAGCAACACCTTAGCAACCACACTGAACACATTACGGTCACATAGCAACAGCGTAGCATCATGCCGGTGAGTTTTAGACAGGCAAACATCTGGTGATCTGCGTTGAGTTGATCAGGACAGGCACTGAAGGAAGGACACAGCTCCATTAGCTTCATCTACTCATCAATGCTAATCTGATTCATCTGATCTGTCAGCCAATTACGTTCAGCATTACTGAGCGCGTGTCCAATCGCGCTCATCGATCTGACAGCGGATGTGCCTCGTGTTCCCTGGTGTAAACACCGTTTACTGGCCCATCTCTCACGAGTAATATTATCCCAACTATACTTCACCAGGACAGACACAAACAGCACCTGAAATACACAGCCTGTAATTGTATCGACGAGCCATTATGTCCCTCAGAGAGCCGATACTGGCCACTAAAATAGACCGTGAAGACGTTTTCTGGCTGGTTTTGATGTGGTACTCACCATCGGCCTGCGATTCTCCAGCAGATTCAGACCAACGACTCCCAGGAACGCTCCGAAGCTCAGCTGCCGTCCACAACAGAACAACACAACAGATGATTAGCATTCAGTAATAACTTCATCTTTTAGCCAAATAATGACAGACCTTAAAGGTGAACTGTGTAATTATTAGTTTTAGCGGCATCTAGTGGTGAGGTTGTGAACTGCACCCAACAGAAGTTACGGTGGCCGACAGGAAGTGATGTCATCAGAGTAGCCAGTAAAACAATGAGGTTTCTTTACAGATAAATGAAGAAATTATGTTTACTTTATTATTCAGTAAATCGATGTTATTGTGAACATTATTGTTACCTGTTCATCATTGTGTCAGTGTTTTATTCGCTGACTTTAGTTCGCTTCTTTACACGAGGAACAACATAGTGACGAAACGTGTGTGTGTGTGTGTGTGTTAGAGAGAAACGCCTCATTCTAAGCTAATAAACACATAACGCTTCATTATGTAACGTCTTTATACGCCACTGAAAACACAGTTATGAATATGATATTGCATTTCTGTCAAACAGAGCTGATCAGGCATATCTGCAATAAAGCAAGATGGAAAGCAATGTATTGACATTAACTATTGCTTTATAGCATTTATATAGCATTTAAAATGTTGATTGGCTGGACTGGTCAATATGGATGCACATCTCTCATAAATAATAACCATTAAGTATTGCTTTTATTATTTAAAACACAGTGATATGCAAAGGCAAGCCATTTTTGATATCAATAATTAAATTTGCACTATTAAAAATGTGAATTCTTGATATTAAGAATGTACTTTTTCTAGTAACAATGTCCATTTCTGATATGAGGAATAATATTTTCATTAGTAGTTAAAGGAGTGAGGATTGTAAATATCACAGTGCATCTTTAAGGCTCAAACTGCGGCTGTCCTGGCGTTTTATTGCACAAAACAAAGAGTTCATTAAAAGTAATGAGGTGTGAAGTTTTCTCCTCACTCACTATAATCCCGGGATAGTATCCAGACACGGCCACGTTATCCGTGTGTGTGGCCGACAGAAGCCCGACCACCAGAACCAGCACCGCCAGTCCGAACAGAGACACTGAACACCAGAGAGCCGTCCGCCGGCGCTTCACAAACACATCTGCACACACACACACACACGCGTTTTGGACTGCTTTATATTGTCGAGTCTCCTGCGTTTACACAGCGCTTTAACAAAATAGAGTTTGACAGCAGCTTTACAGTGATAACAGGAGATTACAGTGACAGAGAGTGTTTAGGCTTTACAGCAGATCTACACTCACCTAAAGGATTATTAGGAACACCTGTTCAATTTCTCAATGCAATTATCTAATCAACCAATCACATGGCAGTTTCTTCAATGCATTTAGGGGTGTGGTCCTGGTCAAGATAATCTCCTGAACTCCAAACTGAATGTCAGAATGGGAAAGAAAGGGGATTTAAGCAATTTTGAGCGTGGCATGGTTGTTGGTGCCAGACGGGCCGGTCTGAGTATTTCACAATCTGCTCAGTTACTGGGATTTTCACGCACAACCATTTCTAGGGTTTACAAAGAATGGTGTGAAAAGGGAAAAACATCCAGTATGCGGCAGTCCTGTGGGCGAAAATGCCTTGTTGATGCTAGAGGTCAGAGGAGAATGGGCCGACTGATTCAAGCTGATAGAAGAGCAACTTTGACTGAAATAACCACCGTTACAACCCAGGTATGCAGCAAAGCATTTTGAAGCCACAACACGCACAACCTTGAGGCGGATGGGCTACAACAGCAGAAGACCCCACCGGGTACCACTCATCTCTACTACAAATAGGAAAAAGAGGCTACAATTAGCAAGAGCTCACCAAAATTGGACAGTTGAAGACTGGAAAAATGTTGCCTGGTCTGATGAGTCTCGATTTCTGTTGAGACATTCAGATGGTAGAGACAGAATTTGGCGATAAACAGAATGAGAACATGGATCCATCATGCCTTGTTACCACTGTGCAGGCTGGTGGTGGTGGTGTAATGGTGTGGGGGATGTTTTCTTGGCACACTTTAGGCCCCTTAGTGCCAATTGGGCATCGTTTAAATGCCACGGCCTACCTGAGCATTGTTTCTGACCATGTCCATCCCGTTTATGGCACCATGTACCCATCCTCTGATGGCTACTTCCAGCAGGATAATGCACCATGTCACAAAGCTCGAATCATTTCAAATTGGTTTCATGAACATGACAATGAGTTCACTGTACTAAAATGGCCCCCACAGTCACCAGATCTCAACCCAATAGAGCATCTTTGGGATGTGGTGGAACGGGAGCTTCGTGCCCTGGATGTGCATCCCACAAATCTCCATCAACTGCAAGATGCTATCCTATCAATATGGGCCAACATTTCTAAAGAATGCTTTCAGCACCTTGTTGAATCAATGCCACGTAGAATTAAGGCAGTTCTGAAGGCGAAAGGGGGTCAAACACAGTATTACTATGGTGTTCCTAATAATCCTTTAGGTGAGTGTAGAATAAAGTTATTGTGCAGATAAAGTTAGTTTTGATTGATTCACTTCCATTGTAAAGATCATTAGTTATTAACTTAGCGGCCGCTAACACACACCGTTCTCATAGAAAACAGAAACTTTTAATGTGTTCTGGCCGTTCATTTACACACAACAGTGTTTGGAGCTCGAGAACACACACTTTAAAACAAGGTGCAAGTTTATAAAACATCTTCATCTCTTTGCAAACTTCAAAAACATGAATCTGTGAAACGCTGACGGCGCAAACGCGTATTACGTGTTTAGTCTATAGATGTGTGTGTAGTATAGTAGTTATAGTATAGTAGTATAGTAGTGTGTGTGTATAGTAGTTCTGATATTACAAATATACGGAAATCACAACGGCTTAGGCACAGATACTTTACTCAGGCTCTCTCTGTGTGTGTGTGAATTCTAAATGTTCTGTGAAATATTTAAAAAAAGTTTGTGAACTTTGTGAACCAGGGTTAGTTCAGCCAAAAATTAAAATTACCCCATAATTTACTCGCCTATCAAATCATCCTAGTGTTTATGTCTTTTTTCTTTCAACCGAACACAGTCAGAGTTATACACAATATCCCGGCTCTTCCCAGCTTTATAATGGGAGTGAATGGAGGAGGAGATTTTGAAGGCCTAAAAAGCTCATCATCATAACAATAATCCATACGCCTGCAGGGGTTAATAAAGGCCTTCTGAAGACAAGAAACTATAAGTTATATAACTTTACAAACTATAATCACTGGCTTCCGGTAACAGCCGTAAGCGAGTCGAGTTCCGGTGGGAAAAGTGACCTTTGACCGGACGCATGATGAGTGACCTTTGACCCCACGCATGACGAGTGACCTCTGACCCCACGCATGACGAGTGACCTCTGATCCCACGCATGACGAGTGACCTTTGACCCCACGCATGACGAGTGACCTCTGACCCCACGCATGACCTCTGACCTGAAACAAGACGTATTGACGGATCGAGCAAAACAATGGGTGCTTCTCATTTCTTATTTGTGCATCCTCGTTTCCTTTCCTCGCTTCCTTTCCTCGCGTCTCAGCTCCACCCCCTGTAGGACGCGAGGGAAGGCTGCAAGGAAAGAAAAGGAGGACGGAGGAATCGAATGAAAGCTTTTTTATACATTGGAATACTTGATCACTCGAGCGTCACTTCACAGCGTCATCAGCTGCGCTCAAAGGATCTGCCCTAATGTTGTTGAAGTTTGAAATTCATAATAAATAACAATAAAGCAAGCTACCCTATTGAAATATGTGAGATGTGTGGTTTATATAAACTGCAAGGGTAAAGTATAAATTAAAATGATTGTGACAGATGTGAAGAGGGAGGAGAATTGATGCGTGCGTCACGTTTAGTCGATAAAACTCTTCCGCATAGGATACACCTGTGTATCCTCGCTCATAGCTCCTCTGAAGCCTCCTCACGGAGCAATTAGAGAATTGAGATGTCCTTCAAGATGGCTGAGCTCGATCAGTTTCCGGGTTATAGGATGGAGGACAGAGGAGCGAGGAGACGAGGAGGGATATTGAGAAGCACCCAAAGTCACAAATTTGAGTCTGAAACGAGGATTTTTAAAGAGAAAAGTGGGAGGAGCTTGAGTTTGTTTGAACCGGGAGAGGCGTCGCCTCTCACCTGAGCTTACATACTCCTACATCATGGGGTCAGAGGTAACTCTCCGCTGGAACACGACTAGTGTACGGCCGTTAACGGAAGCCAGTGATTACATATAAACATGGATATTTTTCTTCAGAAGGCCTTTATTAACCCCTGCAGTCGTGTGAATTATGATTATGGAAGCACGATATTTCAAATACATCCTGGCTCTTCCAAGCTTTATATAATAATTTAATATAACTGTGTTCGGCTGAAAGTAGTAAGTCATCTGACTTGAGAGCGAGTAAATTATCGGATTATTTTCATTTTATGGCAAACTATCCCTTTAACGGAACATTCCAAGTGATCATCATGCTAAAACTATTGGAATGTTAATTTTAAATGTTCTCTGACCGTTCTGAAACTAGTGACATATAAAAAACGTTAAACTAATAATGTTCTGAAAGCATTATTTATACGTCATTCATGGAACGTTTTTTTTTTCCTGAAACATTTTAAATACCAACTTTGAACGAACGTTTGTTCATATATTTGAGAACGTTCCCTATTTACAGGTTTATAGCAAATCTCACGTGCTTGATTAGGGGAGAGCGGGGCACAACCTAACACATTTTGGTTTTGGCTCAATTATTTAAAAAATAATTAAGTTAGATTCATATTTTTTTTACACAAGCAACATACACATCTCTGCTACAAATGAACACTCAAAGTTTTTTTCTAGGACCTACCATTTTCGTACAGTTGCAATGAAAGTGACAGAAGTGCAAATGTTACAACTTACCCCATATGCGGGGTTAATTGTAACAGACAGAGGGGTTAGTTGTAACACTTGTGTGTAACACACATAATTCAGTACTATTTTATCTGTATAGTTTGATATTGTTTGTGCATCTGTATAGATAGATATCCATACATCCATCCTTCATCCAATCATCCTTCTATTATGGATCAATATCATGGATAGAGATATAGGAAAGGGCTGCACAGTTTAGCTATAAATAAATAAATAAATAAAATCAAAAATTGTAATTGAAATTTAATTATATTTGTGTGTGGCAATTGCATGCTCAATTATTATTATTATTATTATTATTAGTATTAATAATAATAATAATAAAAACTAGCTTAAAATCAAATTTAAAGGGTTTATTGCATGAAAAACAGGCTATATTTTTTAATAAATAAACAAGTGATCAATGCATAGTAAACAAAAATTTAAACATTGTTTGTGAAAGCCCAACAAAGTTAAATGTGGCAAAATAAATATATAAATACTCAAATCTGAAAACTTGTGTGGCTCCCTGTTTTCATTTGATTATCATTGTACACTTGGCAGCTTAGTTGTAACACTGTGTTACAACTAACCCCACTGTGTAAAACATATCTTAAGCCTATAGCTAATAGTTGCTAGGAGTTGCTGACATGTTTCAAAACGGTGCTGTGGTTTAGCCCACAAGACTGCGATTAAGGTAATATAAAGTAAGATTTGGTGACGTACACACCCAGCTCAGAAACCGAAAAAAACGTACGATGAAAAAAATTACTTTCATGGTGTCAAAACACTCTTTGTCCAGTATCTTCATGAAATGTTATCAAAACTTTCCAAAAATTCGCTGGAGACCGTCTTCTTGCAGCGAGAGAAAAAGAGCAGAAACACAACCGGCTTGATGCTGATTAACTATGTAAACGGTCCGTGTTACATCTAACCCCGCGTTAGGTTGTGCCCCGCGCTCCCCTATATATCGCAAACCGTAAACTATGATATCGCACAAGCTAAACGCGACTATATGAAGATATTATAAACATTAACATCTGTAAAACTGCCGTGAAACAATTTTCAATACACAAATACAATTAGCTTGACTGAAGTCTTACATTAGAAAACAAAACGGACAGTAAATGAGTCAAACAGCGGTGAGATATTTGTTAAATACACCAGAATGCAAAACTATCATGCATAACTGGGGTTTAAAAATAAAACAAGTAAAAAACGGATCCTTCATTTAATGCATGATACAACTATTACATAAATATTACTTAGTTTCTCAATAGAATAACTGCACTTTTTAAATAAATGAATTATTAAATACACAAAACTTGTACAAATAAGAACATAAAAAACGCAGTCTTTATTATTAAATAAACTTCCTCTCATCACAGATGCTCTTCTGATGGACCGTTACTACAGATGCGCTATCGTTATTATAGATTATGTTATAAGAACAAACGCTCATCTAATAACATGATTATTGATCATAACTCACCTGCTGGATCCGCGTTGGTCTGCGGCGCGTTCTGCTGCATCGCGTCTGATGTTACACACACACACAATCTTATCCACACAATAAAGTTTAGATTTTCCTCCGTGTTTATAATTCCTCTCAGGTAAAGTGTCGCGCGCGGGACTGACAACAAAAACTCACGCGACTGAGGAGCTGACGGTGACGCACGAGCGGGGGGCGCGCGCGCACACACACACACACACACACACACACTCCATTACGAGCTAAAACAGAAATTAGAGCTTAAAGCAGGACTGTAAAGTAAAATTATTCAAGAGACTTTAAATGACAACACGTGTCTAATAATCACTTTAAAATCTGAAAAATATGCTCTATATATTTCCAGACTCGATTGATTTTATTTAAACCAAACAATGTTTTTATTTTAGTTTAAATTCATTTAAATCAAATGCACTTGCTTATTTGTATCTTTTTTTTAACACTTTAACCCCAGTTTGAAAACCGAACTTCATGAAGGAAATCAAACATTCGATCCTACTGAAACAATGATTTCAATAATCAAGCAGAGAAATACTACAATCAGAGCTTTGATAAACTATACAGTTAACTTTTGATCAGAGAGAAAAATCAACACTAAACACATTAACATTTAAAACACTGACTTTATTTACATAAAACATCAGAACAGTACATAAAGAGAAATGAAGGTAAGAGAATCAGAAGCTCCAGCTGTGAAGTTCATCAGTAATGAATGACAGACAGTGAGTTCAGAAGATCATGGCGTCAACGTTCACGTTAGCATCAGCGTTGATGTCACTGTGTCGGGCAGGCGTTGGCGTTGACGTTAGCATCAGCGTTGATGTCACTGTGTCGGGCAGGCGTTGGCGTCAGCGTTGATGTCACTGTGTCGGGCAGGCGTTGGCGTTGACGTTAGCATCAGCGTTGATGTCACTGTGTCGGGCAGGCGTTGGCGTCAGCGTTGATGTCACTGTGTCGGGCAGGCGTTGGCGTCAGCGTTGATGTCACTGTGTCGGGCAGGCGTTGGCGTCAGCGTTGATGTCACTGTGTCGGGCAGGCGTTGGCGTCAGCGTTGATGTCACTGTGTCGGGCAGGCGTTGGCGTCAGCGTTGATGTCACTGTGTCGGGCAGGCGTTGGCGTCAGCGTTGATGTCACTGTGTCGGGCAGGCGTTGGCGTTGACGTTAGCATCAGCGTTGATGTCACTGTGTCGGGCAGGCGTTGGCGTCAGCGTTGATGTCACTGTGTCGGGCAGGCGTTGGCGTCAGCGTTGATGTCACTGTGTCGGGCAGGCGTTGGCGTCAGCGTTGATGTCACTGTGTCGGGCAGGCGTTGGCGTTGACGTTGATGTCACTGTGTCGGGCAGGCGTTGGCGTTGACGTTGGCGTCAGCGTTGATGTCACTGTGTCGGGCAGGCGTTGGCGTTGACGTTAGCATCAGCGTCGGGCTCTGAGGGCGCAGCGCTGGGAATCTGCCACCAGTCGTCTGTTGCGGCGCTCGACCCCACGCCGGCGCTCGACTCTGAAACAACAATCATTTCAATGAATCATTATGAACAGATTAAGTCCAGCTCTACAGGAGACCGTGACATTATACAGATACATTTATTCCATTCAGCAAAGTTCATCAATTATAAAATAATTCAATTAATATTATTCAGCTCAATTCAGTTAGATGTTGATTCAATTAGCCTCAATGTTACAAGTTCAATTAGTAGAGATGCTTTACAGCAGAGTTGCATTTTTCATAATTATTCAATTTTAAAACATTAACACTGTTTTTGAACTGAATCGATCCGAATAATGACGCTGTTGTGTTTTAATTGAATTTTTCATAATTGATGAATTTTGTAGCATTGACCGTTATTATCCTGAAGTGAATAAATTGAGCTGAATAATGACATCATCTTCTGTAATTGAAGACATTCATTATTCAGTTCTAGTGGTGTTCTCATGCGATAGTGTCAGATCAACAATACTTGAGTTTTAATCATGTGACTAACAGAGAAACAGTGTTAAGATTCCAGTGCCAAACGTGAAGCTTTCCCCTGACGCTACACAAACCGGCCAATCAGAAGTTAATATTCATATTCAGCGGTATTAGATCCTGTCACTCATAACAGCCCCACTGTGATGACCAGTGTCCCAAAGAGTGAGAACCCCCCGCACACGTGCAGTTTACCCTCGTCATCACTGTCAGAGGAACCCAGCAGCTCGGCCGACGAACACGACACCTCTGACACACACACACACACACACACACACACACACACACACACACACACTGAGCATGTAAGACTCCTGCGCCAGACATACACATACAGCAATATCACAATACGGCTTGCTGCGATTCTCAAATTAAACGGCACAGGTTTCCCATGATGCGTCATTTACACGCCTAACATGTGTACCGTGTGTGTGTGCGTGTGTGTGTGTAACCCAACAGTGCCGAGCTTCACTCTGAAACCAGCAGCGCATCTGTGTATTTACCAGCAACCCGTCAAAATAAAAGCTTGTTTACCGTTTCAAAATGAAGACGTAAATAAGTATAATGTAAAAAGTATTGTTTAATATTTTTATTTAATAATCACAAAAAAATCCATTGTAATTATCAGAATTAGTCAAAAACAGTGGGAACGAGTAAATTCAATAAAAAAAGTTCATAGGTTAGAGTGCTAAAATATTCAAATTAAAGATAAATTTAAAAAAACAAGGAAATTGTATTTTCTTATACTCCAATAATCAACGTTTTACGTATAACTAACTTTCACAATAAAAAAAAAAGAAACTGAAGCTTTTCCTTTAACAAAGAAAAATCTGAAGTGTAATAATTTTTTTATTTATTTATTTATTTATTTATATTAGAGCTGCACGATTCTGGATAAATTGAAAATCACATTTACATCGTTTCAAACAGAGATCAGATTCTCCCAACTAAAAAAATGGAAGTTAGAGGTTCTGACAAAAATATTAAATGCATAATTACATTAGAATGAATATTTAAAGAAAATTGGTTTGAACCAATGATTCTATGACTCTCAAAGACGTTTCATTACTGGATGAATCTGTGTTTTATTTAAACAAAATCGTTGTCGTTTAGGAATGAGATCACGATCTTTAAACGATTAATCAGTCAGCTCTAATTAGCATTTCCCATGCAGATGAACTCCATAATCAGCCCAGCTGTTCTAGAACTATTCAGTATTTCCAAACGTGACCCCGGATCACAGAGCCAGTCACGAGTCACGTACGTGTGTGTGTGTCAGGGTTCCTGCACACTTTTTAAAGTCAAATTTAAGTCTTTTTAAGACCTTTTTAAGACCTGAAGAAATCAAAATTAATACCATAAATTAGGGGTGTGCAATATTAACAAAAATATATCTCGATATTTTCAACGTTTTGTTGATAATAATTAGATGATTTTTACTGATTGTGTTTTTCTGCTGGTGCCATGGCTGGTTTAGGCCTGTTGTTGACAGCTGACTCACGAAGATATTAATATTTTTCATATTCTATGCAGTGGTCAGTTCACAGCAGTGACAGAAATGATTAATTAATATGCAATATTTGCAAACTTAAATTGACTTCCAGGGGCATTTTCACCTATATATGGACATTCTTTCTAAACCTATTTAGAGTTATGCATCACCTTTTATGTCAAATACTAACATTCAAATTATTAAAATTAAATTATACAGTAATTATACTTATTTATACAGTAATACTTAATTACACAATTATACAGTACCACCGTTACCAGACAAATTAAATCATTCAATCAAAATCCATCTTTGCAGAGCAGAGGTGACAGAGAAGCAGCATCAGAAGTGGCATTAATATTTACACTCCATGCTATGAGAGAGTTTAAAAAATAAATAAATAAAATATTCACTATTTAAATGATTTCTAATTTTAACGTTTTAATTAAAGGGTACTTTAAATATGAAACTAAAACCGCCAATAGGTGGTGGCAAGTCACTGTCTTAATAAGCGAGTTGAGAGAGTCATTCATTCAACCGATTCGTTCAAACGGCTGATTCATTCGGGGAAGAAAGTGATTGTTCATTGAACGTTAGAATGACTCGTTCAAAACGCGGATTTCAGTCAAGAAATCATCGCTGTCTGTGGCATTGAGACTCTGACTGCTACGGGTTCATTTTGAAATTCTAGTCGGCGAAATAAAGGGAAAACAAACAATATTGTGTCTAAAAAGTAACTCACAATGTTAATTTATTTTTAATTTAACTATTGTATATCATAAACATTGCACTTGTGCACGGGAAAACGGCACTCACTGATGTGATATTCTAATATAAGAAGAACATAATATGATGTAAATATAAGACAAAAACTAATTTGGGGACATAGCCTCCCTTTAACTGCACACATCACGCACACGCAGTGAAAGCACGAGAGACAAATGCGATGTCAGCTCACAGTGCCTCATACATCGTTAAAACAATGATTATTACAATATCATATTAGACAATACACATCGCACACCCCTACGCACATAAAGAATGAACTTACGACTGAACTGACAGTGACATTCGCCAACTTTCTCCTTCTCTCCTCTCTCGCGTGCAGGAGACAGACGTTATGCTGCCGCGAATGTGATGCGAATTGTCACGTGACCAAGCAAATCCACAAAGATAATAAAAAAAATACTACGCTAATTAGTTTTAATTTGTAAAACATTTATATATGTCTAAGTCGAAGTGTCATCTAAAATTTAAGACCTTTCATAAGTAAAAATAAGACTTTATAAGACTTTTTATGGCCTTAAATTTTAAAAATCTAATTTAAGACTTTTTAAGACTTTTTAAGGACCCGCGGGAACCCTGGTGTGTGTGTGTGTGTGTGTGTGTGTGTGTGTGTGTGTGTGTCAACAGCCAACTGTACATCGTATTTCCAACCATAAATATATAAAACATTTATTTCTGCGAGTGAATGCAGAACAATCAAACACAGATGCACAACTTTAAAGGGGATTTCCTCAATATTTAGATTGTTCTGCATCCTCCGACTCCAGATCCCGGAGGAATATCGCCCTGTCCTAGCAGACCATACAGTAATGGAAGCTTGTGTATTCAGCTTTCAGAGGATGTATAATCTCAATTTCTAAAACTTGACCCTGGTGACTGGTTTTGTGGTCGAGGGTCACATGTCATCTGGAGAAAGCTGCAGTATCGTCCACAGAAGAGCGAGTGCTTGGATGTCAGTGTCGTGTCAGGGGTCTGGGTCAGGTGGATGTTGGTCAGGGATGTGACGGGGCAGAGCGAGCCTCGAGTCAGTGCTGGTCAGGGTTGGGTCAGTGTTGGTCAGGGATGTGACGGGGCAGAGCGAGCACTCGAGTCAGTGCTGGTCAGGGTTGGGTCAGTGTTGGTCAGGGATGTGACGGGGCAGAGGGGCGCTCGAGTCAGTGCTGGTCAGGGTTGGGTCAGTGTTGGTCAGGGATGTGACGGGGCAGAGTGGGCGCTCGAGTCAGTGCTGGTCAGGGTTGGGTCAGTGTTGGTCAGGGATGTGACGGGAGGCAGAGCGAGCACTCGAGTCAGTGCTGGTCAGGGTTGGGTCAGTGGGTTTGGGCAGGGATGTGTACGGGGGCAGAGGCGGGCCGGCGCTCGAGTCAGTGCTGGTCAGGGTTGGGTCAGTGTTGGTCAGGGATGTGACGGGGCAGAGCGAGAGCTCGAGTCAGTACTGGTCAGTGTTGGTCAGGGATGTGACGGGGCAGAGCGAGCGCTCGAGTCAGTGCTGGTCAGGGTTGGGTCAGTGTTGGTCAGGGATGTGACGGGGCAGAGCGAGCGCTCGAGTCAGTGCTGGTCAGGGTTGGGTCAGTGTTGGTCAGGGATGTGACGGGGCAGAGCGAGAGCTCGAGTCAGTGCTGGTCAGGGTTGGGTCAGTGTTGGTCAGGGATGTGACGGGGCAGAGCGAGAGCTCGAGTCAGTGCTGGTCAGGGTTGGGTCAGTGTTGGTCAGGGATGTGACGGGGCAGAGCGGGCGCTCGAGTCAGTGCTGGTCAGGGTTGGGTCAGTGTTGGTCAGGGATGTGACGGGGCAGAGCGAGAGCTCGAGTCAGTGCTGGTCAGGGTTGGGTCAGTGTTGGTCAGGGATGTGACGGGGCAGAGCGAGCGCTCGAGTCAGTGCTGGTCAGGGTTGGGTCAGTGTTGGTCAGGGATGTGACGGGGCAGAGCGAGCGCTCGAGTCAGTGCTGGTCAGGGTTGGGTCAGTGTTGGTCAGGGATGTGACGGGGCAGAGCGAGCGCTCGAGTCAGTACTGGTCAGGGTTGGGTCAGTGTTGGTCAGGGATGTGACGGGGCAGAGCGGCGCTCGAGTCAGTGCTGGTCAGGGTTGGGTCAGTGTTGGTCAGGGATGTGACGGGGCAGAGCGAGCGCTCGAGTCAGTGCTGGTCAGGGTGGGTCAGTGTTGGTCAGGGATGTGACGGGGCAGAGCGAGCGCTCGAGTCAGTGCTGGTCAGGTTGGTCAGGTTGTCAGGGATGTGACGGGGCAGAGCGAGAGCTCGAGTCAGTGCTGGTCAGGGTTGGGTCAGTGTTGGTCAGGGATGTGACGGGGCAGAGCGAGCGCTCGAGTCAGTGCTGGTCAGGGTTGGGTCAGTGTTGGTCAGGGATGTGACAGGGCAGAGCGAGCGCTCGAGTCAGTGCTGGTCAGGGTTGGGTCAGTGTTGGTCAGGGATGTGACAGGGCAGAGCGAGGCGCTCGAGTCAGTGCTGGTCAGGGTTGGGTCAGGGATTGTGACGGGGCAGAGCGGGGCTCGAGTCAGTGCTGGTCAGGGTTGGGTCAGGGTTTGTTTAGGGATGTGACGGGGCAGAGCGAGCGCTTGAGTCAGTGCTGGTCAGGGTTGGGTCAGTGTTGGTCAGGGATGTGACGGGGCAGAGCGAGCGCTCGAGTCAGGTTGGGTCAGTGTTGGTCAGGGGATGTGACGGGGCAGAGCGAGCGCTCGAGTCAGTGCTGGTCAGGGTTGGTCAGGATGTGACGGGGCAGAGCGAGCGCTCGAGTCAGTGCTGGTCAGGGTTGGTCAGGGATGTGACGGGGCAGAGCGAGAGCTCGAGTCAGTGCTGGTCAGGGTTGGGTCAGTGTTGGTCAGGGATGTGACGGGGCAGAGCGAGCGCTCGAGTCAGTGCTGGTCAGGGTTGGGTCAGTGTTGTGACGGGTAGAGTGAGTACCTGGGACGGTCCCGAGGCTGGAGTTGTCGAAGAACTGCGTGGGATGGCCGAGGGCGAGCGGGGCGCTGGAGCGCGTGTCGAAGATCTTGCTCTTGGGCGAGTCGAGGACGGCTCTCTTCGGGGAGTTGAGCTCGGTCTCGCTCAGCACCGGCTGCCGCTTCCTCGGAGTACACGGAGCGTCCCTCACACTCTCCTTTATCTTATACGCTCGCCGCTTCCACTTGTGGAGCTCCTCCTGCTGCTTACTCACCAGACTACAGGAGGGAGACGCGGTTAGGAGATATACATATACACACAGTCAAAAGTTTGGGGTCGGTAAGATTTTTAGTGTATACAATCACAACTCATCCTAAACACACAGATATGATCCCCACATCTAGAGCCTCTCCTGTATTCGGTTCACACACACTGAATCCGCAGAGAGAGAGATGTTTCAGTGCGGTTACCTCTCGAACTGAGCGTTCTTCTTCTGAAGCTCCTCGATCTTCTTCTCTTTGAGGGATGTGACCGCTCGAGTGTTTGAGCCCAACTTCAGGTCAAACTCGTCACCGTCTGCGACTGCACAAGACATTTACACACGTCTTATTGGTTTAGGAAGACATGAGAGTGAAGAGTTGTTTTTTGGGTGAACTAAACCCTTAATTCATGTTCCTACTCTTTGTATTCTACAAAAATCACATTTATTCAAAGAGTTTCTTTTCATCCAACAGTTTCAGGTTAGACACCATATTGAATTTAACACGGATGGAAATGAGGCTGTGAGGGATTCAGTCTTTATAATGATGCATGCACTAAAAGGTTTTTGTCCACTTATTTTTTATTTCCAGAAGGACGTTTTGTCGGCCGGATAATCAGTATGTGATTAAACATCACACAAACTCCATCAAACTCACTGTAGTTCGGTCCCTCACAGCTTTTGTTTGTTTTTGATTTACTCAGTTTAAACCAACCATTGATTCTGTAGAGCGTGTTTGATTTTTATAAATGTTTAAACAGCATGCCAGCTTCCTTGTACAGTTTAACTTGCTTCTTGCCATGAAAATAGCCGAGTAATTAAATAAATATAAATGTGCATAAATTGAGGATTTAAAAGCGTTTCAGCATGTGATCAATCCTCTGAGAGTTGAGTTCTACACGGGCTACTCGCCCAGAGTCTTACATGACTGCTCGTCGTCCTGCTGGATCTTCCTCAGGGTCTCCTTTAGTTTGCGGATGACATCTGCCCTGTGCTCCAGCATGGAGCTCATCTGGGTCATTCTAGAGGAAAGAGTCACAGGAAACAGTTACACACACTCTCCCCAGTCTCCGCCTCTCCACAGCGCTTCAGGCTGTATATCAGCACTCACTCCTTCTCATGGCTTGTGGAGACTGCGATGTGATCCAGCTCCATTTTGACGAGTCTGTCCTTCATGCCGGCGAGTTCAGCGGCGGCCGGAGTCATGTTCTTCTGAAACAGGACCTGCAGGACGAACACCAGCATGAAGAGATGTGGAGAGAAACCAGAGGAACAAAACATCTAACGCTACGGCAGCCGTGACACTAGCTATGTTAGCATCTAAAGTTGTGAGTAACTTTATTTGGCGATATTCCAGTCACTTCCTGGGAAAATAGCACTAAATATCAGTAATTAAACAGTTTCAGCAATCGTGCTCTTTTTCCCTCCATCATAAACGAGTGCGTCTCAGAGCGTCAGACGAAACACAATAAACACTGTCATGTTCTCTAGTGTCGGGAGCACACGCACGTGTGAGACTCTTCCGGAGGGAATTAAACCAGATCATTCTGATCACACACACACTTTACTTTCAGAAACACCAAACCAAGATTAGAGATGCTGCGATGCCATTGGTCCGCTGGTTACTCCAGTTATCCAATCACAGCTGACGCTGAGGCAGTCACATGAGGTTATAGAGGAATTTATTTAGTAAACGTATTTCCATCGTAGTTTGTGCATCACTTCTAATCGGATAAAAAAAATTATCCACCTCAATAAGCGCATACGCTTTTTTATGCTCGATTGTAGAATTTATGCACATCTTGGAGTTTCCATCCAGCGTTTTTTTTTTAGAACACAAATAGAGCATAAAAATAAGTAGATGGAAAGTTTATACACCTCAATTGAGCACACGCGTATCTTACGAATATATTATAATTTATGCGCATCTTGCCGTTGCCATCCAGCACTTTTATGTGATATCATAACATTAGCATAATAGTTGGATGGAATCTGCTCCACCTATGGTCAAAATATAACAATTAACTGTTTGCTAAAAAAAATAAAAATAAGAAAAAAATTACACCGAAATGGTCACAAAATTAAAATGACATTTCTCTTCAGTATATTGTTTTACCTTCATTAGGAAACACCTAGATATGGTTCTGATAAACTGAAGAGTTTCACATGCCTGACTCCTTTTTATAAACTCAACTGTCTAATGACCTTAATTAGGTCCACTACACTGTAAAAAATATTTTAGCAATTTAGTTATTTCAACTTATTTTTTTAACTAGATTGTCCAGACAACAAGAAATTTTAAGTTTTCTTGTCCTCAACTTATCGAAATAAGTTAGTTAAACTAAAAAAAACCCATGCAAAAAGATAACTCAAAATAATGAGTTAACTTTTTTTACAGTGTATAAACGAACCTCTGACTGTTTAAGTTTATCCTCCAGGTTGTGAATGAGGGCTTGCTTCTGCTTCAGCTGGGCGCTGAGTTCCTGGAGCTGAAGGTGTGTTCGGTGTGAAGAGTCGGCCTGAAGCTTCAGGTCCTTCATCTGCTCCAGAACCTCCTGCCAGACACACAGTGGGCAACACTTTACCATCAGCTACTAAAACTACCCACCAATAAACAATGAATTTGTAACAATATTTATTAATCTTTGTTGATCTTAGTAAAAAAAAACAACAGAAGATCAAATCTTGACAATGTTTAATTGGTGAACTCTGTAAGAATGACAGCTAGTGGTCGAGATAGGTACTGCAGTCCAAATTAAAAATATCAGAGATCGCTGTTCCCCACCTCCTCAGACTCGACGCTCACGCGCGTTGCCAGTTTGAGGACACGCAACAGGAACGAGCGAGATTGACAACGAAAGCCGAGGAGACTTACAGAATAAGTTAATGAGTTATCCGTGTTTTAATATGCTCTCGTTCAGAGATATTTAGATGAAGCAGTGGGCGGAGTCACAAAGACCAAAACAAAAACCGACTGGAACGTGTAAAACAATAAGTAAAATAACTGGCTATAGAAGTGTTTTTCAGAGAAATGAGTTTGTGAACTTGGTTTCTAACAAAATATCTGCAAACATATGGTATTTTTATGCTTTAGTTACATACAGCACCTTTAAAAAACATATGCATGGACAAATTAGATACACATTTCATAAATTACACCGGCTCCGTACCTCCATCTGCTTCTGTGCTTTCTGCAGTTTTTGCGTCAGACTGAGATTGTCCTGCAGGAGTTCAGCCTCAGTTTTGGGAAGAGTGCCGTTTAGCGCTTTCATCAGCGTTACAGTCTCTCTTCTCAGATCCTTCAGCCGCTGCTCAGACTCAGATGAGGAGGATTTGAGCGGCGAGGTCACAGACTCGTAGTCGTTAAACAGAGCCTGTTGACGAGCACAGATTGGTCAGGAAAGAGGAGCCAGACAAAAAAACTGATAAAACCCATTTCAAAACATGCATTACTCACAATAAAACCCATTTCAAAACATGCATTACTTACAATATAATGTGCATTCAGATGCTCGGTCGCTTTGGTGCGACGCGCGATCTGTTGCTCGTGGAGCTGTATGATAGCGGCGCACTGAGGAGACGTTAGCAGAGCAGTGAGATCCGAGAGTTCACGAGTCCTGTGCTGACGCTCCTCTGACACGAGCTCTGAGTGTTTGGCTACACTGTCCTCGAGAACCCTTAGAACACACTCCAATTTCTGATGAACACATAAAATAAGATACTTCAGTACCGGAGAGTAACATGGAAAACTACAGTCAAGTCATTTATTCATCAGTATGGAGTACCACAAGGCTCAGTACTAGGACCGTTGTTTTTCACTCTGTATATGCTAGCCTTGGGAGAGATCGTTAGGAATCATGGTGTTGGTTTTCACTGTGACACTGATGATACTCAGCTTTACATTTCTTTGGGGCCTGATGAAACATACCAATTAACAAAACTAAAACATTGTACAGTTGATAAAATTAACCCCCCCCCCCCCCAGAATTTAGTTTTGAATTTGTTAATAATTTTAATAATTATGAATAACCAAGAATTCTAACACTTGATGGCTGTTCCTGCTCAGTTAGGAAACTTAGTGTGCAATATTTCTTTGACATTTCAAGACATGTTCTTAATGTTAAATGCAGAAAAGGTAACTCATCTATACAATAGAGATCGTTTCAAAGCAGCTTCTCTGAACAAAAGTGTCGTCAATTATAAAACGACTTCAAGCTCAACTCAGTTTAATGTTGATTCAATTCATTAAAGGGTACCTATCATGGAATTTTGAAAATTACCTTTCATGTAGTGTGTAACATAGATCTAAGTGAACAAAAACATCCTGCAAAGTTTTAAATATGAAAGTTCACCGTATACAAAGTTATTGTCTCTCAAAAGTAAGAGTCGACTCTGAGTCGCTGATATGAATCGATAGACGAACGATGCTTTTTCTCTAACTTTCGTACGTCACTTGTACAAGTTATTTGAATTCGACACACCCACTCATTGCGCGCGCCGAGCAGACAGAGAAACCTGACAACAACATGTCGACGAGACTCTGTTCTGAAGTGCGAATCAAAAGCAAACTTTTTTTTTCACTGCCCAGGGACAAGCATGTGAAGACTCAGTGGCTAGAGTTTATATTTACAACTATACCACACAAGTATAGCCACCTTGAGCTGTGTTCGCGTTATTTTAATGATGATCGCTTCACAAACACAAATGCTTTCAAGTGTGGATTCGCGAGTCGGCTGATACTGAAGGAACGTTCAATACCAAGTTTATTTGGATCAGCTTCCTCCTCCGAATCACAACCTGTAAGTACTATTAATAATTGTTGCTTTTATGTGTGTGTGTGTCTGTGTCTGTGTGTGTGTGTGTGTGTGTGTGTGTGTGTGTGTGTGTGTGTGTGTGTGTGTGTGTGTGCGTGTGTGTGTGAGAGTTACGCTCAGCAGCTTCTAGGTCTCCAATGTCATTAGGTGTTCAAGCACTTTAGTGCTGAAAACCTATTGTATTTGCTATTTGAAAAAAAAAAAAACCTAAAACGCATCGTGCAGCCCAAACCGTAAGGCCTAGAGACTTGAAACTCGCCCAGATGGTAGGCCTCAAATATGGGGACAACCTATCAGAGTATGACCCCGTTTGGCCCATAGGTGGCGCTACAGCAACCAAAAGTACTAAATTGGCCATAACTCCTCGACCGCTTTTCACACCAGCGTAATCCCTGGCTCAAGACGAACAAGATGTATATCTCGGATTTCGATTTGGAGCAAAAAATAATTTGTTATAGCCAATTTTGTCCAAAACCTACTTTTGCGAACTAGTCCCTGGTTTTTTGACCAATCGGAACCAGACCAGTGCAGAAATGTTCTCTGGAGTCTGAATATCAATAATTATCGAAAAAAAGTTGAAATTCTGCATTTGCTTGGCCATAACATGGTCATTTAGGAAATGGTCCGTGACCAAATACGGTCAAAAGCCTATAAATCCTACAAAAAAAAGTCAAAACTTCACCAAAATTGATGAGCATATGTGTCATACCATGCTGAAGGAGCATGCAGAGTTTCATGGAGATTGGACAAAAGGTGGCGCTATAATCGTCAAAAAGGTCTCATTGTTATTAGGTGTTCAAGCACTTTAGTGCTGAAAACCTATTGTAATTGCTATTTGAAAAAAGAAAAAACCTAAAACGCATCGTGCAGCCCAAACCGTAAGGCCTAGAGACTTGAAACTCGCCCAGATGGTAGGCCTCAAATATGGGGACAACCTATCAGAGTATGACCCCGTTTGGCCCATAGGTGGCGCTACAGCAACCAAAAGTACTAAATTGCTCATAACTCCTAGACCGTTTGACTTAGGGTGTATTCACACCAGGAAAGTCCGATAGTTCACTTGCTTTGGTCCGGACCAAATAATTTTTTTTTTCTTTTCTTTTGGTACGGTTCGCTTTCACACTGCTCTTTTTGCAAGTGAACCAAAATTTGTAAACAAAACCACACGTGTGCTAAGGTCGTCCATTCATTGGACAAGGATTCTCAAGTAGGGAAATCAGGAAGTGCAAAAAAGGCTCAGAATGGAGATATTTCGTACTGCAATATTTGAGGAGCTCTTTTCCAAAACGCGATAAATCCATTTCAATAGTTTTCAGGAAAATTACATTTTTTACCTAGACCCACACATCTTGTGAATATTCAATTTATCTTGTTAATAATGTTTTTTTTCCTCAGTCTGAACATGTTGAACAATGATTATTAAATTAAACAACAATATTGTTGATGATAAATTCAAAGTTAATTTTTTTTTCTTCAAAACGCTATAAATCCACACAAAAAATGGATGATTTTGCCCACTTAATTAAGTTTTGTTTTGTAGAAAGCCTTTCTTTAAAGTGGATTTCGTTTTGTATAAATTGTATCTTAATTTTAATAATGTTTTCATTAACCAATTGCCTGAATTCAATAAATAAGCAGCAAATAGACAATATAATCATGACATGGAGGCGTCGCCGCCGGCACTTGCATTGCACGCGAGCTGGAGCGCATCTCATCATAAATTAACCGAAATTCAGCGTAGCCTATGCTTCACAGCAGACATGAGAAATATATCTATATAGAAAGATTGAAATGTCTTTAAACGAAACAATTAAAAACGAAAATAAATAGCCTACTCTCTGATTATGCAATCCATTACACGCATTTCTCTCTATAGGCGCGTACAGAGATGCTGATCGTCAGTTTCATCTTTGCAGAGACTGACACACAGAAAACAGTTGATTAATAAAAAATAAAATAAAAAAATTCGATTTTCGAACGATATTCGACTTTTGCTCTTTGATCGTCGAATGGCAGAAATTATAATATAGACAGAAACCTTTGGCAGCAGCATCTACCCCCATGTGTAGGTCTCACTGGCTCATCAAGGCCATCAAAAGTATTATCACCGTTTAAAGCACTCATTTTGAGGAATGAATGAACATAAACAAACCTCTGTTCAGCGCGCCGATGTTGGATTGCATAACGCTCACTGAAGTCTGATTTGTCTATAGGATTTATCGCGTTTAGGCTAAAAATAGGTTTGGCGCTTATCGCGGTTTGGAAAAGAACTGCATCTTGCAGTACATTTTAAACAAGGAAATATAGCGATTTGGCATGAAACATTGATGGAGCAGTGAATAGGTTCAGAACACAGCGCAGAAGACGGATAAGGTATAAAGTTTTCATTCATGGAGAGGGGCTATGTTCACAGATTCAAATATGAGATTCTTAATACTGCTAACGAGTGCGGTCAATGTTAACGCTTGCGATACAGTTTGTCCAGTTTAACGCAGCATCATCCTTGTATTGTAACTATCGCATTATATGAACTGCAAAAGCTTTGTTTGCATCTATGCACGATTAAACTAAAGAGAACGCTCTGTATGTGAATGTCCTAATGCACACTCATTCATTCATTCCATTCCAATGATGCACACACGACACACAGAAAGACGCGCAACAGTATCGTGTGGCCAGACAGCGCGCCGGAATGGAATGTAGTAGGCTACAACAGATCTTTCTTGCAATTGGGTCGGTTCATGTTCACAACCGTAAACGAACCGTACCAGAGTTCGTTTGGAACCGTACCGAGACCACCTCTTCAGCTGGGTCTCGGTTCGGTTGTTTGGTCCGCACCCGAGTTCGATTGTTGTATTCACACCTGCCCAAAAGGTCCGCACCAAGGGGGTAAACGAACTAGAGTTCGATTCAATCGAACCAAACAAGGCAGGTGTGAATACACCCTTAGAATCAAGCTTTTTACACCACTGTGATCCCTGGCTCAAGACGAACAAGACGAAAAAAAAAATATAAGGCCTCAAATATGGGGACAACCTATCAGAGTATGACCCCGTTTGGCCCAGTTGGGGCTAGAAGCTAGCTTTTTAAACCACTATGATCCCTGGCTCAATCCCTGGCTACAGGTAAATTGCCTGTATTAGTTGTAAATCGTCTATTTCATCTATGATGTCAGTGGATAAATGCTTACCAAATAAAACTTAATGTCTTTTGATGCTTTTCAGCTTAACTGCCTTAACGGCTTTAATTGCTTGAACACCGATAAATGCTGCTAGCAGCTTTAATTTTTTTTGTTTTTTGAAATATGTGAAATTATGTGAAGCGTATTGTAGTACTGCAGTGCTTTATCAATATGTTTAAGCTTTGGGCTGACGCAAAATATAACTGACTGGGTCATCTGACCAATCACCGCCGATTAGCGTCACGCAAAGGAGGGGTTTGGACAAATGAGTCGTCAAACGAATCATTAGGGAGTCGGTGAGCAAATCAGGTAAAAATAAATGCATATTATAAGACAACAAAAGTGTTTTTTGTCATTGCATGCATGTAAAACTGTTGTTGGGGACTCCCAGAACATTATTAGGAACATTTTAAATGCCATAATAGGTACCCTTTAATAATAGTGTCAATGCTACAGTTCAACTATGAAAAATTGTGGAGGGGACAATAATTCAGCTTATTTTCATGTTTGCAATATTGACACTATTGAACTTAACTGAATCAACATTGAACTGAACTAAGCTGAATAATTCTCTTTTCTAAAGCTGCTTTACAGCGGATTTGATATTTTCATAATTGATTTTTGTAATTTTGACAACATTGAACTGATCAAATCAGCTATAAAGCAGCTCTATAAAAAGACAATAGTGTCATTATTATGCTTAATTCAGTTCAATAGTGTAAGAATTCATCAATTATGACAGGGACAGAGGGTAGAAATTAGCATTTTTTGCTATAACCTGGCACATGACATCTCTTTTTTAGACTTTTTGTGCATTGTCCCTGATCAAATAAAAAAATAAACAGGAACAAGAAAATGGTAATTTGTGAATTTTCTGTAGTAAACGTAAAAACTGTTTGCTGGTGGCCTGAACATGATCCCACCTGCAGGTACTGTTGTCGTCTTTCCACCAGATCTGACAGTCTCTGAGCCCAGACCTGTTGTAAGTCGTCCTGAAGTGCCAGTGAAGCCTGTGCCGGAGCCCGAGCTGTGAGAACGAGCAGGTCCTGCAGTCGAGACTCCTCGAACGAAGCCACGTCACGCTGAACCTCCGTCTCAAAGTGAGTCTTGCAGCGCTGCGCTAGTGCCCTGTACTCCTCCTACAACATCGGGTTTTGCTAATGTTAGAAAATTCAGTAGGGGTGGAACGATACCCTAATGTCATGATATTATTGCGATACTCCAAGACATATGGTAAAAGGTTAACAAATTTTTTTTACTGTTGATTGCAGATAAGAAACTCCCGCACACTATCGTTACTTGCAATTTAAAAATTAATGTTTATTCACACACAACGTTTCGGTCACACGACCTTCGTCAGGAGTATAAAAATGTTCAAAATCATCTCTTTTTTTAGATAAACACATGACCAATTAACAAAACTCCATCTGTAAACAATTAAGCTCATTAAAACTCATCTAAAAAAAGAGATGATTTTGAACATTTTATACTCCTGACGAAGGTCGTGTGACCGAAACGATGTGTGTGAATAAACATTAATTTTTAAATTGCAAGTAACGATAGTGTGCGGGAGTTTCTTATCTGCTAAAACGACTAACTTGTTTGGTCCTATTATCCGACGCACCCATCAACTGCAGGTGTGCGATGGAGTTTGTTCACTTTTACTGTTGATTAAAATGCTAAATTTGATATTACATTGTGTGTGTAAATGAATAGACTTGGAGCTGATAATCCAAAGCACAGGACAATAGACACCAGAATAAAAATATTCATGATTCTGAAGCTGAAAATACAAATTTCAGACGAATATGCTTTATCTAAGATATATTTAAAATAATATAGGAAACTTTTTACTGGTAACAAACATTTGGCATTATCAGGCCCACAAATAGTCCCCAATTGACCCTTCGCGTGGAGCTTGATTGACAGGTAATCTGACCAATCATTCTTCGCCATCTGCCATTTTGTCCGACAAAGCAGTCAGGAGAGTTAGTAGATTAACATGGGAGGATTTGAACTTTAAAAACTGAATATACTGCCGCCTTTCCGTGGTTAAAACAACATTCCTTCCTATGTTCATTCATGTTTATTTGATGCTATAAATGAACTAGAAGGAAGAGATGATCGGATCACGAGCAGCTTTAACTGATGCTCTACAGTGATCTGTCACGACACAGTAAAGAGCCACAAAACGGTATTTATTGTTTAAATTTCTTTAAAAAATTACAAATTTGAAAGGTGAGACTTTGTTTAATATGTTTAATATCAAAAGTAACCGAAAAGTAAGCTGGTCTGTCCTGTCTGTCAGCGTGTTGTCAGTCTCCTCTCTGCTCCGCGATGTATTTTTCACTGTGTGAGAACATGAGAGCGGCGTAGCTTGTCGGAATAGCGACAGTAACTAAGGGGGGCGGGTCTTTGCGAAGGGTCAATTGCATTATTATACATTAGATTTAAATTAACACTATAGATAGTAGTTTAATGCAGTACTGACACTAAAACTCAGTAAACTATCCACAATACATAGTTGCATTTGTGTAATGTGATATATTGTTGCGCGTAACATGTTGAAATGAGATTATTTGTGTCTCTGCTGACTCTTACCGCAATCTTGAGCAGCACATTGTTCAGGTCAGTGGTTTTTGTAGTGTGCACCGCATAGACGTTTCTCTGCGCGATTGGAATGAACTGAAACAGCTGACAGATCACGGCCCATTCGCCACGATTCACGTCATGTAGCGCATCAGTGGGGCGATCGATGATCAGCTGGAGCTTCGTAAAGCCCGCCTTCACATGAGAGAAACCTCACGTCAGAGTCTTAAAGTTCACATGTAATTAGATGTTTCAGACTCATCAGCATTTACCTGCAGCTTCTCATCAGACGCATCAATCTCAGAAATCAGATGTGCAGATCTGTGCTTGGACTGCATGTTACTCTGGTCAGAAGACACGCTAGCGTTCACCTCAGTGAGAGACTGAAACACAATCACACAGCTTTAAACAACAAGTTAAGATTAAAAATTAAAACTCAGTCATTTACTCACATGTTGTTCCAACTAGGCCTGAGCACACAACAACATCTAGTTTTCAATTAATAGTTCTTTAAAAACGGTCGATTTGATATCGATTTTTTCATGTACATTAGTAATAATATTAATGTCAATTAGATATTATTGAGTCTTCTCCACTAGATGTGCATCAGTTTTAAAGTACATTATTGTTAATCAAACTACAAAAGACAAAGAAATCCCTTTGCTCTTCACCGATTAACGTTTTTGTAACTAAGGATTTACCTTTATTTAATTTGTACAGTGAAGATTATGTGGTGTTGTTTTACATTTTATTACTTTAATCAGTTTCTGTACCTGAAAACTACCATTAGAGCTACCTGAAAAACCTTAAAATACCCACCCTATTAAAATACCCATATGACTTTGAAACCTGAGGTTTTTGTCCCTTCATTGAAAATTCAGGAAACCAAAACTTAAAACACCAAAAAGGCATAGGTTTAAACACTATGCCAGTTTCTGTGGCTAAACTACTGGTTTTTAAAATATATTGCTTAATTTTAAAACTAGATTTTGTTCCATTTAATTTCTTCCAAAGTGTTAACTGAATAAAGCCAGGTGAAACCCAGCACAATCTAATAAAACAAGTTTTAGAGAAAGGATTTCAACAAAAATAACATGATTAATTTTACAATGCATTTATGAAGTTTTTAATATTAGGAGATGATCCAACAAAAAGCTGTTTAACCCAAGTCTAAATTAGGCTTTTATTCATTAAAACACAGAGTGAATCGTAAAACTCACTGGTTAATATTTGAACCCCAAAACCCCATGCTTTTGTCCCTCTAACCAAAGGCGTATGGGTTATGAACAATATGAGGGAGAGTAAATGACAGAATGCGTCTCTTAAGCTTAGATCTGGTTATTCTGGGTCAGAAACAGACTCTCACCAGACTGAGCGAATGGACTTCAGATTCCAGCAGGATCTTCTGCTTCTCCAGTCGCTCTGCTTTAGACTCGATGTGTGTCAGCTGTGGTGGAGAACACACACACACACACACACACGCTTACTAACCAGTGAACACTTCCCTGCATTGAAGAATGATCTACACTCTAACACACTCTTCTAGTTCACCCAAATATGAAAACTGAAAATGACTTATCCATGTTTAAAACACAAATGAAGACACTTTAATGAAATCTGATTGATTTCGGTCACTCCATTGACAGCTACGCAACTACCAGTTTGTCGCTTCAAAAAGTTCATAAAGCGATCTAATAGAAAGAAAACTACCGTATTTTCCGGACTATAAGTCGCACTTTTTTTCATACCTTGGCTGGTCCTGCGACGTACAGTCAGGTGCGACTTATATATCAAAATTACCAAGATTTACTCGTCACAGGATCGCTGACGGCCCCAGATTATTATTTGTGAGTTTGACGCAGTCTTGCGTCGCCTGTGGGAGGACTGGATGGTGGATGGAGAGCACAGCTTCACGGCAACCGAGAGGATGCGCCATGCAACTGCAACTGCGCCATGGACTGCAGTGACAACCGAAACCATCCTGTCGGGATTCAGAAAGGCTGGAATAACCGGAACTGATGCCGAGTCTGACGACAGCCCCGCAGAAGAGGAGACGGCGCTTCATCTTCCTCCGGAAATAGCGGAGTTGTTCAGAAGCGACACGGAGGATGAAGAATTCAACGGGTTCAGTGATGTGGAATAAGATCGCGGGAGCTTGGTGAAATTGCTTTACCGATAACTGTTGGACTCGCTGTCTTATGTTATGTTATTTGATCCTATTCAGCCTCTCAGGTATGTTCTTTATGCTATTGTGTAGCTAACTGTTGATGTGTTACGTTAACAACATACCGGACACATATCACCCTGTTGTTCTTTGTGCTATTGTGTGTAGCTGAATAACTTAAATGCCTTCTGTTTTAATGAATTAAAGTCTGTTTAAATAACTTTTTCTTGGTCTTGGATTTTTTTAAATAAATTTCTAAATAAATGCGACTTAGTCCAGTGCGACTTATATATGTTTTTTTCCTCGTCATGACGCATTTTTGGGCTGATGCAACTTATACTCCGGAGCGACTTATAGTCCGGAAAATACGGTAATCCATATTAAAGGATAATTCCGGTATTTAGCACTTTGAGTATTTTCTAGTGCGTTTTAGATGAACTAGAGTGGTGGACACAGAAATGTTGACGATGTCTCGACTTTTTGACTCTTTTAGAATCGCCTCTGAGCGCTTCAGATTGGCTGTCTATAGGCATGCACAAACATATGCTTAAAACAACCCAACGTTCGTTTTCAAAACTGTGACGCTCACCGAGTGGTTAGTGGTGTTCGTTGATGATTAAAACAAATATATCGGCGCAATGTATGCTTTCAATCCGTGTTATTTGCTATAGTGGAACTATTTTTCAGATTCCTCACAACCGCGTATAAACTTCCGCTGGATATTTGAGTCTGAAGCGTTAGCACACTCCCGACCACTTGATGGCGACAAACACTTTGCCGCAGTTGCTCTGCTCACGCTAGCCTTCTGAGAGACGGAGAACCGAGAGAAAACACTACAACCAAATGTAAACAGACCCTTTCCGTCTCCAGTAGCGCAGTAATATCAACCAGCACTGAGTCCTCCAACAGACATCATGCGATTTTACAAAATGGCAAATAAAACACGACAGAAACTGTTTTGGTTTCTACGCTACGCTACTTGTTTTGGAACATCAACGAACACCACTAACCACTCGGTGAGCGTCACAGTTTTGAAAACGAACGTTGGGTTGTTTTAAGCACATGTTTGTGCATGCCCATAGACAGCCACTCTGAAGCGCTCAGAGGCGATTCTAAAAGAGTCTAAAAGTCGAGACAGGACCCATCGTCAACATTTCTGTGTCCACCACTCTAGCTCATCCAAAACACACTTGAACATAGACTCAAAGTGCTAAACACCCGAATTATCCTTTAAATGAATATTCTGAAGCGACTCGACCGCTTTATGTGATGAACAGATTGTGTGCGTCGATTCATGTGTTCATCATTAAAGCGATCAAGTCTCTTCAGAAAATTTAGACAAAACGCTCAATTCACATGATTAGTTTTACGATCTCGTAGCCGTCATGAAGATTAACTAAAGTCTTATTGGTTTGGAACGACATGAGGGCGAGTAAATGATGAATTTTCATTTTCAGGTGAACTGACCCTTTAAAATTAAATGTTACAAAAGTGTTACGCAGAGATGAAACTGTTCATAATGGTTCTGATTAGGGGTGGGCGATATGGAAAAAATATCATATCACGATTTTTTCAGGAAAAATCACGATTAACGATTTTATCACGATTCTTTTTCATGTTGCTTTTTAAGACCATTTTGCAAATTACTGAGCCGCAATACAAGCAAACTTATATCCCCATTAAAAAATATAGCCATACAAGGGGGAAAAAAAGACAAAGTAGCATATTTTAATTCAGTGTATGTTTAATGGAAGTGCAATTGTGCAAAGTAAGAACAGTCAACAGGACCTACATTACAATCAGACTTCTCATCACACAGTGAGTGTGTGTGTGCGTGTGCGTGCGCGTGCGCGTGAGAGAGAGAGAGAGAGAGAGAGAGAGAGAGAGGAGAGAGAGAGAGAGAGAGAGAGAGAGAGAGAGAGAGAGAGAGAGAGAGAGAGAGAGAGAGAGAGAGAGAGAGAGGGCAGAGACAGAGAGAGTCAAATTTTATCATAGAGAATGTTTAAATAATATCAGCTTACGAGGAAACGGAGGCGGAGTTAGTGGTGCTTCTGAGATGATGCGGGACTACGGGAGAGGTCTCTGCACCTTTACCGATCATAGCGCGCGCTGACACGAAATAAAGCCTTGTTTAAACAAAAACTTGTTTATATAGCGCGTTCGCTCGCACGAGCGCGGCAAAAATGACGAGTTGGGTGCGTAAGACCTCATTTCGCTTGGCTGTGTTCACAGCGTTTTTTGTAACAGCGCGCGCGGGATGAACGATTTCACGTCTCACACAACTAGGCTGTAACAATACCGGATATTTTACGGGAAAACACTAAAACGGAAAGACGGCGGGAAAAGAGCTAAAATACGTGAGAAACCCGAAAAAAAACGGGAGGGTTGACAGCTCAAACTGACATCTAGCGCGCCGCGCATCGCATGCTGTACGTAGCTGAAAAAAAGCCATAGCCCACATCTGATAGAATACGCACTGGAGCGCGATTCTACGATATTTCCGAAAAAGTGAATCGTGGAGACATTTTAATCGTCCACGATTAAATATCGTCATATCGCACACCCCTAGTTCTGATCACCGAAGAACCTTTCACTTACAATCTACCTTGTAAACCTTTTTTTGCAATGGAAAGATTCTATATTAATAAAGGCTGTTTTTATTGGCAATGGTGGTTCCATGAAGAATCTTTAACATATATGAGTTTATGAAATTCTGCGATTAAACCGCTTTCATTGACCTGAGCTCTGACATCAAATCCATTGTGTAGAAGTGAGATTACACTCTTTCCCACACATTAGGACCTCACCTTCTCCAGCTTTCCCTCCAGTTCTCGAGTAAGTTGATCCCTCTCTTTTGTGACGTCTCTTAAAGACGCGAGGTTCTGCTCAGCGCGAGTCTTCTCATTCTCCAGCTCCTCGCTCAGGAGGTTTCTCTGAAGAAACAACAGATTACTTTAAAGGGGACATATCTTGATAATCTGAGTTTTCTCGTGTGTAATGCTATAATCCGGTGCTTCTACCGACACCGAAAACGTGAAAACCCAGTAACTCTGTTCTGGTGAGTCTTTCTCTGAGAGCATGTCAAACAATAAGCCGATCAGATTTCTCTCTCCTTCTGACGTATGAAGAGGATCTTATTATAATATTACTAGAGCCCGACTGATATATCTGCGAGCCGATATTAGGCATTTTCAAAACTATCGGTATAGGCATTTATAATGGCCGATAAATTAATATTTAAAAAAATGCCATAATGTCACAATGAACTGGCAAAAGCAATGATATGAATACATCAAATATAGCAAGGAGACATTTTAATTGTTTATTAATAAGTGTTTTCAGTCATTGTGGGCTGAAAAGATGAAGTTGAGGATGAGGACTCGCGATCTTTGAACACGCCAGAGAGAAATGTAGATTTCAGAAGGATTACATAAGCAGAGAGCAGTTTGTCTTTCGTTTTGATTTGTTCTGTTTAAAAGTAGACATTTCAATATAGATATATTTCTCAGGTCTATAAGCGGAGTTTCGCTTCATTTATGAGACGAGGTGCAGTTCACTCGCCGGCGGCTCCGTGTCGTGATCTATTGTCTGTTATATTTACTTCTTATGTATTAAATCCCGGCATTTGGTTGATGAAACATTGATTAAAATTCAGATATAATTAATACAAAACGAAATTGACTTTAATGAAAGGCTTTGTGCTTTCTGTTCGATGTATCTGTGAAAGTTTTAAAGCACTTTAGTGCCGCTTTCGGAGCTTGTCACGTCCGTTTTTTCCTCAAATGCGAACACGAAAAATAAAATAAAATGAATATTTTATGTTCTGTTGAGAGCCAACCCTTCTTCATCCAGTGGGTAGTAGACTATTACTTTTGATTTGCGCAGTGTAATTCACAGAATTGATTTCTCTGCTGCCAGCCTCTGTCACGTATTGTGTGAGCTTGTGACTATTGCAAGCGTGCAGCTGAGAAGTCCTGATTATATTGTCTGCTATATTTACTTCGTATTTGTTAAATCCAGGCATTTGGTTGACGAAACATTGCTTAAAATTAAGATATAATTAATACAAAACGAAATTCACTTTAATGAAAAAGTTCAAGGTCTGTGTGAAAGTTTTAAAGCACTTTAGTGCCGCTTTCGGAGCTGTCACGTCAGTTTTTTTCCTCATAAATGCGAACACGAAAAATAAAATAAAATGAACATTTGGCCTATATGTTCTGTTGAGAGCCAACCTTTCTTCATCCGGTGGGTAGTAGACTATTAGCCTACT
This sequence comes from Chrosomus eos, assembly GCA_036326025.1. Classification (NCBI taxonomy): domain Eukaryota; kingdom Metazoa; phylum Chordata; class Actinopteri; order Cypriniformes; family Leuciscidae; genus Chrosomus; species Chrosomus eos. Next base: position 53,436,342 of record CM070819.1, read on the forward strand.
TTTGATTTGCGCAGTGTAATTCACAGAAGTGATTTCTCTGCTAGCAGCCTCTGTCAGGTATTGTGTGTGCTTGTGACTATTGCAAGCGCGCAGCTGAGAAGTCCTGATTATATTGTCTGCTATATTTACTTATTAAATCCAGGCAATTGATTGATTAAACATTGATTAAAATGTGTGGCGCGAGCGATAAATCTCCGACAGTAAACGGATGCCCCATTTTGCTGTAACGGGCGCTTTTCCGCGTCTCGGGTAAACAGCTGTTGCGACGCGAGCAATAACGGCCGCGTGTAGACAGTGTTAAAGCTCATTCTGCCGTTAACGCTACGCTACATCATCAAGCAATATTCCAATCATTTATATAATTATAAACTTTATATAGGGCCATTTTGCATTAAGAGTAGCCTAGTTTCACGTTTAGTAGGTACATTTTGCTTACTACTTATTTTAAAAAGTATAAAAGTCTGTACATTATGTAATTAAATACGTTTTCATTATTATATTATAAATTTTACTTTAGTAAAAAGATCTGAGTTCTTCCTCCACTGGTAGAGATTAGAGGAATTAAGACTAAAAATAGAAGATAATGTCAGTGACACTTTTAATATATTTATTGATACAAGTTGTTTTATACAACGTGACTAAATTAAAAGACAAAGTCGTTAGTGAAGATTACGCAACAGTATTTATAATATAATATAACATGCAATGCTTGGTTACAGCTCAAATGTATCATTCTCATTCTATCATTCCCCCTGCCTCCATTACATATCTTTGTCACACAAGTGTTTGATCACCACATTTGAGTGATCATTGCAGAACGTTTATATTTATACACACACGTTTATACACACACTAAAACTGCCTCTATTTTGGGCATGAGCAAAAACGTGCAAATTTAACACGCGATAATAAATGATCTGTCTGTGAAATTTCAGTTCAAAATTCTCACACATTCTGAGGACACCATAGATTTATAATACATCTTGTGAAAAGGGTCACCTTTAAGGAGCCGTTTTCACGGCAGTGTGAGCTAAAATGCCTAAATTAGCACGCTTACCGTGTGCTCGCTCTTCTGAAGATCTTGTCTCAGCTGTTCTCCCTCCTCCCTCGTTCTCCTCAGTGTCTCCAGGAGCTCATCCTTCTCTTCTCTAAGTGCGGTGAGCTGTGTGTGGAGGTTCTGGATCTCGTTGTTGTGCTGGTCTCGTACAGCCGAGAGATCATCACTCATCTGACTCAACTGAGGAAACAGAACAAGAGATCTGGCATTGAATCATTCACACGTCACATCACATGTATGGGTTGTTGATCCGTGTTTATCAGCACACACTAGGAATCACAGAATCAGAACAATGTCAGGGAATTTGGAAAAAGTTGGATGAATCAAAAGCAGGGATACGGATGAGTAATAATATTAATATTAGAATTTTGAATATTCGTCCCAAAAAAATAATTCAAATTTTGGGTGTCAAGAGGTGAGAATGTACTGGATAAGTGTTAGTCTGTGTCCAACATTAGCTTATCCAGTATACAGCGTGGTGAGGCTGCATTGTTAATGCCGGAAAAAAGGCTAAAAATTGCACGGCTGGCAAAGACACACTTACCCAAACCTGCACATCGGTCAGAGCTGAGAATGTGTGTGTGTGTGTGTGTGTGTGTGTGTGTGTGTGTGTGTGTGTGTGTGTGTGTGTGTGTGTGTGTGTGTGTGTGTGTGTGTGTGTGTGGAGAGAGAGAGAGAGTGAGTTCATCCATCAGCTGAAACACTTAACAGAAAGCGTTCCGTGTGTGTGTGTGTGTGTGTTCAAGCTGAGTGTCTGGTGTTTTTGATGATCAATATGTAGATGTAGTGAGTAGAAGTGAGTGTTTCTCAGTTTGCTATTGTGCATTAAGCCTCGTACACACCGGGACGAATATCGGCTCGTGTTATTCGTCAACGTTTTTCAACGCGTTTTTTGTGTTCACACCCAAGCGATTTTCACTGACGATGAGCCGAGTCAACATGCAAATTCATTCCCTGACATTAGATGGCGCTAAATACCCCGGTCCACAAAGTGCTTCTGACACTCGCTTGTCACTCAGAAGAAGAGAGCAAGTTTGTCCCGTTTGTCATATAGTTCTTTATTCTTGTTGGTGTCTCTTTATAAAGACAACAACGAGACCAGCAGCTCTACATTCATCTGGCCTTGCATCTTCCTCGTCTTATTTCTTCCCGGCAGAGTGTAGTAGACGGACGCTGTGTATCTTCTTCGCCATTACGCATGTGTGCTCGGCAAGACCGCTTTGTGTTTGAGCGCCCCCAAGTTGTGTTTTACTGTAACTTCAGAAGCTCCAGACACGTGAGCAAAAGCGCCAATCTCATTGGTCAGATAGTTTTTGACGCGGCGCGTCAAACAAAAAAAAACGAACCCGAGGCGTTTTAAAAAAATGACGCTTTTACGCGTGGCGTTTTACGCGTCGGTGTGCACACTCACATTGGCGCCCATTGTTTAGTCACCAGGCGTTAAACGTTGACCCCGGTGTGAACAGGCCTTTACGCTGTGATTTGAAGTGTGTTTTCTCATGTTACTGATGCACTTACAGTTTTATGCACTACTGTAACCTCATTTTCCTTGCATGCACATTAAAAAAATATTTTATTTAAGAACAATTGTTTCAAAAGGTAGTCACTTGCTGGATTTGGTTTATATTGTGCTCACTTGCGCCCTCTTGTGGACATAGGAGACAATACAGCACATTTCCCCTTTAACTTTAAGCATTGCCTTTAGAATTTTACTTCTGCTAATATTGAAGAAAGCAGCTTTTTTGTTAGCCTTTACCCTCCGCTGAAGCTGGGACTCTATCGCTGCGCTTTGCTCCATCAGTTCTGCCTTCTCTTTCTGCTGCTGCTTCAGCTCCTCCTTACTCACATGGAGCAAATCCTGATACATCTTCGACTGCAGGAGAGAATAAAAGCGTCAGTGGTGTTGTGTGGATCTCAGATGATGATACAGTGATGTCCTGAATGCTCACGGTCGCTGCTGCCTCCTGAAGGTCCTTCTGGGTCATCTCTCTCCGCCTCCTCAGAGACTCCAGCTCCTCCGTCAGAGCCTCAATCTGGACAAGATCAAAGAAACCCCACAACGTGGGGAATGGGAATTGAGAGAGATCAATTTTGATTACATTAAAAACCCCCTGAAATCAAAATTTTAATTTTTTACTTTTACTATGAATATGTTAGCCTTGAGGGTATGAATGAGCGGGTGTGCTCCAAAACAACGACAAAATTTGCATTTAGGAGATATAAGTATTCAAAATGGTTACTTGTATGCTAAAATGGATCAGGGATTATTATGACATCAGCTTCTCATCACATCTTCTGTCCAACCAAATGCTCTCTAGACACACCCACCGATTACATCATTTCCACCGACCAATGCTAGTTTGAAGATGTTTAACCAGTCGCAGGGGTGATAGTAGAAAAAAAATCCTGAGCCTGAACTTTTTTTCCCTGGGAGGTAAGCGGGCCCCTAAGCCAAGATATATGCCCTGATCAACATAATTGTCAAGCGGGATCCAGGGGTGTGCTTCCCTGCGAGAACGTTTTGATAAATACCAGTAGTCTCTTAAATAATAGATTCTGGTGACTTTTATATAAATGATAGGGCCGGGACTTTAACGCGTTAATTAAGATTAATTAATTACAGACTTTAACGCGTTAATTAAGATTAATTACAGACTTTACTTTGCACCGCGGAACGTTTCTCACTGGATGAGTTTCAGCGGACCGATTATACTGGAGCACCAACTAGCGTCAGAAGAGCTGACGGGATCGCGCTTCATAGATCGCCTCAGTCGGACTAAATTAAGTTCTTTTGTATTTAGTCCTACAAATGTGACTCACACCTTCACTCTCAAAGAGGTTATTTTTTTATTATGAAAATCCAAAGTTGCTTTCCCTTGAGTATGTTGTTAACTTCTTTATCTTGTATGCAAAATTCTTCATCCACAAGCAAAAATGGCTTAAATCTCCTTTGAGCTTTCCTCTTTTTCTGGCTGATTTTGACTCTTTTATTTCATCCTTTAGACTTATAACTAAATAACAAGAAAAGTGAAAATGTTTTGATGCATTATGATGATTTATTCAAAGACATGACTTGACATTATTATGCTTTTCTTTCTTTTTTATGTATTACATAATTTGATGTATGCAAACCCAGGATATTTATTTTCTGTTAGGTACCTTTGTTTGTTTGTTTGTACACCTTGCTTAACTTCCCTGAGTTGGTAGTTATGTATAAGTTCTGCAATAAAAAAAATAGATCGCCTCGATCGCTTTGGTTGGCCCCGTGGATGGGAAATTTTGTTATAAAAAACGAACGGATGGAAGCGTCGATAAGAGCATGGTTGTGTGCAAGCTGCAACGAGGAATTCGCTATTGCTATTAGTGTAGTGTTGCAATATGCTATTGCTACACTTAATGGCAAAAATTGCACTGGTCTGCTGGACTTGGTTGAACAAAAATAAACAATATGTTGTTGCTTAAGCTTATGTATTCAGTCATTATTCAATGGTATACTAAAAATCCATGTGAAAAAAATGACTTCTCACTGTTCTCAGGTCAAATATTTATGCGATTAAAATGCGATTAATTTCGATTAATTAATTACAAAGCCTCTAATTAATTAGATTAATTTTTTTAATCGAGTCCCGGCCCTAATAAATGAACATCATTCAGACATGAGATTAACAAACCCAATACAAGCCTATATTACAGTAGCATCTTTGTGTAAAGCACCAGAGCTCCTGGGACTCTGGCCTGGGCGGCCTGTTCATTAATGCATCCCTGCTTTTAACTATCACTTACCTGCATACTTATTCCTTGTATAGCATACTAAGAGATACTACAGCCATACCAAAAAAGGTCAGTGGGTGGCAATTATAATACTCCAAAGTAAACTATAGGAATTGATCAGTAGCCTAACCAATGACTTAAGATAGTGCTACTCAATTTATTATTCCAATATCAAATATGATACTAAATCACACACAAAAAAAGGACTTATAGGACTGCTGTCTTTGCATTTAAACGTTACACATTATAAACAGGACACGCTGAATAAACGTTAACCAATACAAACATATTTATAGAAAATAGTTGACAATGAATAGACAGGAGTCCTGTCACATGACCAATAATAGCAAAACGAATCACTTATAAGTTTAGATGAATCCGAAATATGGGGCTGTGTTAACAGTACAACGTCCGTCATTTAACGAATTTTAAAAACACGGATGGATGACATTTTGACAGAAAAAAAAACAAAGAACAAAATTTAAACTTAGCCCGTCAATTTACAATTATCTTCTCTCTCTGTGCGCGCGTCAGTGTTTGTGATAGAGAGCTCACGCTGCACTGATACACTTGTTAATCCATAATGCGCTAGTTACAAAATAATCATACAAAATAATTTTGTAACATAATTAGGTACTTTACTTATTATTAACACAATAACGTAACACATGCAGGCTACGTTTCTCAACACTGAATGAATAAATAAATAAATAAACGCCGGTTTCTCCAAAACTCGCGTTTATCAGTAGCCTATCACAAATCACAGAACTTTCACAATCACTAAGACAAAGCGATTTTAATTTTATTTAGATTTATTGTTCATCAATACTTGAATTTCATAATTTGCATGGCTGAATGATGTTTTCCTCTTATCTGAGTGACCATGAATGACGGAGTATTTTAAAATAATCCATGCGATCACTCCCGTGTGATAATCGAATCCAGATTAAGTTAACTAAAAACACTATTTCAACTTTCCACATCCACAACAGCCCGTTTACCTTCAGGAGTCAGAAGAACCGTGACTACTGTCCTCGCTTATGAACTCAGTCAGACGGCGCGCGCGGGAGTGGAAGTGGGATCCTTCTGTCGATTTTCAGTCTCTTTTTAATGATAGGCCGTACGCATCTGTCAATCATCCCCGCTTGCTATTTGGGGAATGAACCCAGCGCTATGATTGGTCGAACTCCGCTTATTTTGCTGTTGCTTGATTTGAGGACTGCCCGTGCACAGAAGCGTCACCAGGTTTTTTCGTAGTTTAGAGTGACAAATCGTACCAGCGTACTTTTTAGGTCAAAAATCGTATCCGCCACGCAAAATGCGTACAGATTACGCGAACCTGATTTTTTCCCCCTGCAGACACGTCTGTACGCCGGAAATCCGGCGTGGCGCCGGAGCGCTATCAGGCCTGCAGTCGGAGTGAACATTTAGGAAGTTCACTTGGTTTCGAACTCCACAAAAGAACTTTGTTATTGGCTTGATCTTGTTAAAACTCACATCATGCCAGTTCATTCTTCAATTTAACTAAGTATACCAGGTCTTTATGGGATTGAGAGCCGTTTGATGGACTCGGCTCATGGTTCCAATTTATTTAAATAAAAAGCGGTTCTCTATTGCAGCAGAACTCCACATGATGTAATATGTAAAAACACACGCACCTGCTGAAGCTGAGCTGTGTGGCTCATCTGACCCGACTCCTGATGTTTCTTCTGTTTCAGCTCTCCCTGGACCTGGATCAGCTGAAGAGACACATCTTACTGAGAACACACACTTAAACGGCTTCATTCCCTCAGAAAGGCCAGAAAATATTTATCATGAAATCATATATTGTCGAAATTGACAATTCTTGAAATATCAGTGTTTATTGTAAAAGATTAATCGGTGTACATCAGAGTTATAAAACTCTTGAATCAGAATAACAGCGACATCTCTTCTCTGATGATGTGGGCGGGGCAACCGGTCACTCACATGAGATCCACCAATAGAGTGCCGAAGTTATGACGTCACTTTGCAGGCCAAAACGCGGGAGTGAGTTAGCATTTTAGCAAGTCCGGTTCCCTCGCCCTAAAGTCTATGGGTTTTTGCTAAATCGCCTGAAATAAGATCTGTGGTTAAAGCCTCTAAATATTTTCACGTTTTGATCTATGACATAAAACACCAGTTATAACCCGCTTGTGGTTTTTTAAACTTTGTGTTAGCATTTTATATCTGACGGCTTTATTTAGGCTTCAAAATGTATAAATTTTGGATTAACTTGTAAAGATTATCTTGATAGACAAAACGTGTAAGGGTCACAACTCTTTGTTGAACACAGATCTTATTTTTTGCGATTTTCCAAAAGTCTATGGGGAAAATGCATAGCTTTTCGATCGAGGGAACCCATGCGCCGCTAACTTCCGAGTTATCCTACAAAGTGACGTCATAACTTCGGCACTCTATAGCATCCAATCAATTCCCCACCGAATTTTTTTTTAAATCAAGCCCCGCCCACATTTGCTCCTGTTCCAGAAGAGTTTCCACATTCGGTTTCAATATTTCAGTTCTACCTTACACGACAATTGCATTGTTTAGCATAATGAAAATAGCATACAAAAAGTATATTAATTTTTTTATTAATTGTCTACTTTCTATGTATAACAGTTATAGCTAATGACGTATTAGACAGGACTGTTAGAGAATTAGACAGGACTGTTAAAGAACGTGAGCTCAGTCATTCTCAGCATCATCGAAATAAAAAAGTCTCAACAACAACGTTCCTATGGGAAACATTAGTTCTCGGGGAACAGTGTTGGAGGCTCGATCCTAGAACTATCTGGTGCGAAAGTCTCTATTGTCATGTGGTGTTACCTCTCTGACGCCCTGCAGGATCTCCTGAAGGTCTCCTCCCTCGCTTAGTGATGTCACGCTGACGGAGGCGCTGGATTGGTTGCATGCAGCATCTCTCTCTGCCATCAGACGGTCTCTCTCGGCACACGCGGACAGAAGCCCTTGCCTCAACAGCTCCATCTGTCAATCAGCGGAGAAACAGGCTGAAACCGGATCTCAGTCACAGGAGATCATGTTCATGAAGCTACAGACTGACTTTATTCTGATGCATCCCTGTAGACTTTCTGCTGACTAGAAGTAACTTGAGTATTAAAGGTGATTTTCACAAGATTATTATAAATCTATCGTGTCGCCAGAATGTGTCTGTGAAATATCAACTCAAAATCCTCCCAGATCATTTATTAGAGCTTGTCAAATTTGCCCTTTTTGGTAGTGAGCAAAAACGTAGTTTGTGTGTGTCCCTTTAAATGCTAATGAGCTTTAGCTCCACCTCTGTTCAGAAGAGGGCGGAGTCTTTACACAAGCTTCAGAAACTCCGGCAATAACAAAACTGGCCAATCTCACTCATCCAGAATCCCAGAATAACCAGTAGCGAGTGCAGCCTTACGGAGAGACTCAGCAAGAGTTTCTGAATGTTAGTGGAGACATTTATGTAGTTGTTGTGGAGTTACACTGATCATCTCATCATCATGTTGAACTTCTACACAAGTCTTTGCTTATAGTCAACAGAATGTCTAAAGTGAGTGTAAGTGAAGCGTCACCATCTCGCTCTTCTCCATGTGCTCTCTCTGGATCTGCTCTCTCTCGTCTCTGATGACCCGCAGAGACTCCAGCAGCCGGTCTCGCTCTTCAGTCAGAGCGCTAACGCTAGCTTCAGCCGCCAGCTGCTCTCCGGAGCTCTGAGAAGCCGACAGAAGATCCTCACGAAGCTGCAGCATCTGATGAGAAAGAGGAAACCAGATCAGAGAAAAGAATGGAGATTCTTCAGAAACTATTCTGACCCCCAGGAATAATTTAAACGACACAAAACCAATAGAGTGGTACCAAAAACAAACCTATTTTGGCAGTTTAAAAGAATATTAACATGCAGTTACAACACTATTCTATGTGTTTAGTTTTTCTGATGTAAAAGTTCTGTGCTAGACTAACTGAAACTTGTTACAGCACTTGTTAACTGTTGCTGGTCTGACTGCTTCTATTGTTCTCCTCGGGTGAGTAAATCATGGGCTAATTTTAATTTGTGTGTGAACTCTCCCTTTAGGTGTAACTTCAAGACTCACGATCTGGTCCTTCTCCTCCAGGTCTCTCCTCAGCTGGTTCTTCTCCTCTCGGTTCAGCTTCAGGATCTCCAGGAGCTGCTCTCGTTCTTCACTGACGGAGGACAGGCTGCTCTGCAACTCCTCTAGATCTCTCTCGTTCTTCTCTCGCAGCTGCGCTTGCAGCTCCACCAGCTGGGGATCATGGGAAAACGGATTTAACAGAGGGACTTGAACAGAGAGGATCTGATCAAATAAAATTGCGAAATTCGAATATTCGTTGACTTATTTTTACCGCACATTGAAATGCAAAAACCATGCATTAGAATTTTTGGTGTGAAGCGCGCGAGATTATGGACACGTTTAGTTTTCTAATTTCTAATTAGTTTGTAAGCTTATCTAGTGCATTGTAAAGGTAAAAAGTGGCAGGAAAAGGCTTTTCCTGCTGATGAAACCCTCTCACAGTTGGAAGCAAAAATCGTGCAATGACACTTGACCAAACTGGCACATCGGTCAGAGCTGTGTGTTGTGTGTGTTTCATCAGCTGAAACACTGCCCAGAAAGCGTCAGATCAAGCGGAGCGTCTGGTGTTTTTGATGATCAATATGTAGATGTATTGAGTAGGTGTGTTTCTCAGTTTGCTGTTGTGTGTTCATATAGTGCATTACGCTGTGTTGAAGCGCATTTTCTCAGGTTACTGATGCACTTAATGTGCATGCAAGGAAAATGAGGTTACAATAGTGCATAAAAGTAAGGAAATTATACTTTAAGAACAATTGTTTCAAAAGTTAATGCACTTTAAAAAGTCAATGTCATTTCAATAAAACATGCGATGCTGCATTTGGTTTATATTGCGCTCGCTTGTGCCCTCTTGTGGACAGGAGACAATACAGAACTTTTATCCTCTAACATTAAGCATTGCCTTTAGACTTCGACTATAATTCGAATATTGTTCATATTTAAGAAAACTCGAATGTAGCTTTTCCGCCATTATGTCCGCCCTGGATGAGGCTCTCACCGTCTCGTCCTGCATCTGCAGATCTCTCTTGAGCGTCTCGCGCTCGTGTGTGAGCTGTTGAAGAGCCTCCAGGAGCCGATCCCGTTCCTCAGTCACAGAGATCATCCGCTCCATCTGATCCGCGTCTCCGATCCTCTCAGAGGACACTCGGTCTCTCTCAGCACACACAGCCTGGAGCTCTGCCCTCAGCTGGGCCGTCTGAACAGAGGGAACACTATTAAAATCAGAGAGCTCGCTGTCGGCCCAGGACCACAAAACCAGTCACAAGGGTCACATTTTTTAAATTGAGATGTATACATCAATGGAAAGCTTTTTTATTCAGCTTACATATTAATGTATGGTTTGTGTGGATGGGGCAATATTTGGCCGAGATACAACTATGGAAAATCTGGAATCTGAGGGTGCAGAAAAATCTAAACATGTCTACCTATATATCTCAGGTTTTCCCACACATTCATTTATTTGTGGCGGGTCACACATTGATTTTTGATTTTGCCTATCTAAAATTGATTACTATTTGATTACAGGACACCGTACCGCATTCGCGCAGCACTACCTCTCTCTCATGGAACACTGTTGCACTAATCTGTCCAACACAGCGCTGTCAATGTTGGAGACCCAGCTTTAAAAAAAAAAGTTATTAGCCAGCATGCAAGGAGCCTAGCTAAGAAGGAGAGCCAAGTTGTTAGAATACAGCTGGATTCGAGGTTAGCACGCTGTATATAGCTGGTAATCAATATCGATGCACGCGCAGACTAGAGATGCGCGGATGGGCTATTATTTCATCCGCAACCGCATCACAAAACTCATCATCCGTCCGCCATCCATCCCACCAACGTTTTTGACCAATTTTCTTAACAGCACCCGCCCGCCATCCGCTGATTGGGCGATACAACGCGCTGCTGATGACAGCCGCGAGACTAGAAAGCTCTCAGAATATCAGCAGTGAACTCCGTCTCCGATCGGCGCGCAGGGATAAAAATAAATAAATAGCCTAAATTAAACGCACTTCGGCAAACCTGACCTTATCTGATAGGCAGTGGCGGCCTTAAGCATCTGGGGGCTCGTTTCAATAACTAATATGGGGCCCTACCCACATAAAACATAAACAGAGCAGAAAAGTCAAGGATTCCTGTTGGTTTGCATCAATTGTATATTATTACGTGCACTTTCAGCTTCATGAACAGGCAGCTCAACACATATCATCCAACCTTATTTGATTAAAACTATATGTATACAGCGTTTTACGTTGGAATAAGCCTCGCCCTTAAATTAGTATTATTTGAAGTTAAAGGGTTAGTTCACCCAAAAATGAAAATTCTATCATCGTTTACTTACCCTCAAGTTGTTCCAAACCTCTATGTGTTTATTTGTTCTGCTGAACACAAAGGAAGATATTTGGAAGAAAACAGATCTCATTCCCCATTGACTATCATAGTAGGTATTTTTTCCTACTATGGTAGTCAATGGGGAATTAGATCTGTTTTCTTCCAAATATCTTCCTTTGTGTTCAGCAGAACAAATAAACACATAGAGGTTTGGAACAACTTGAGGGTAAGTAAACGATGATAGAATTTTCATTTTTGGGTGAACTAACCCTTTAACATTATACAATATACGTAGACCTACTACAAAACTAGTTGAGGATAAATTCTTTAAAATTGGGGAATTCGTTACGGACGTGAGCGCTCTGAAAACGGCACTAAAGACTGCTTTAAAACTTTCACAGAGACATAAAACAGAAAGCACAAAGCCTTTCTTTAAAGTGAATTTCGTTTTTTTTAATTGTATCTTAATTTTAAACAATGTTTCATCGACCAATTGCCTGGATTTAATAAATAATAAGTAAATATAGCCTAGCAGATAGCCTATAGGCTAATCACAAAACCGCCGGCGCGTGAACTGGAGAGCGTCTCAAAACTCAGCCTACTTGCCTCACAGACCGAGAACTATATCTAAAATGTCTACTTCTAAAAAGAACTTTTCAAAACGAAAGAAAACAGACTGCTCTCTGTTTATGTAATCCGTATGAAATGTGCATCTCTCTGGCGCGTTCACTGCGAATATCACGATCAGCATCGTCAACTTCAGGCGACAATGACACAGAAAACACGTTTATAAACAATTAAATTGTCTCCTTGCTATAGGCCTATTCGACATATTCATAATCATTACTTTTGCCGGTTTTAGGTGCTTTTTTGGCAGCGCTCCACCCGTAATGCATCACCACAACATCAACACCGAAAACATGGGGATTTTTTTACAATAAATTACAAGCTGCTATAGTGACGTTATTTAGCCTGTCGCGAGTGCAAATGCAAAGTTGCAAAGCTGATTTAATCATGGTAAAACTGAATTAATTTACAAAATAGTTTTCATTTGTATTTCAGCACTTCGCGAATGGACAGCGACTCTATATCACACTCTTTTTTTACAGTCTATGGTTCACACCGAACACGAATAGTGTCAAATACGCGTCTATTTAGACGCTTGAACATATATTTTTCATTTGATTGGTTTAACCGCCCGCCACCCGCCCGAATTTAATTAAAATATTTTTTTTTTTCGTCACGTCATCCGCCCGATCCGCGGTTTACCCGCGGCTGTAACCGCCAACCGCGCATCTCTAGCGCAGACGCTTTTTTTGTCCAGAAAGCTTATTTTAAGTGTAATTTTAGGGCTTTGTGCAATTGAGCCGCGATGGAAAGCTGTGTTTGTACCATCTGCTCTCTCTCCTGCTGTTCTCTGCTCAGGGTTTGCTGGATCTGCTCTCGCTCCTGCTGTTCTCTGCTCAGGGTTTGCTGGATCTGCTTCGCTCTGCGTTCTCTGATCAGGTTTGCTGGATCTTCTCTCGCTCTGCTGTTCTCTGATCAGGTTTGCTGGATCTGCTCTCGCTCCTGCTGTTCTCTGCTCAGCGTTAGCTGGATCTGCTCTCGCTCCTGCTGTTCTCTGCTCAGGGTTTGCTGGATCTGCTCTCTCTCCTCCGTCAGCGAGGTGATGCTGGCCTTCATCATCTCCATCTCACACGAGTCTTCAGAGAGTTTCGACTCCATGAGCGTCCGCTGAGACTCCAGATCTAGCAGAGCGTTCTGAAGACTCTTCACCTTCTCAAGAGCTCCTCTCAGCTCATCTTGATTTTCAATCGTCTGCATTTGAAAAAAGTAAATGTATAATTAGTTCTGGGCGGTCTACTAGTTCATGTGTTTATTTAGTTTAAGATATTAATTTGTAATATACCACAACACCGGTGTATGCATGTCACTTTAACAGCGCTGGGAACACTGGTGAGGCACAGCGTTTAAGTGTGACGGTGAAGATGGAAAGGTTAAACTATAACTACTAAGTAGTTTAAATAATTCTTAATATAATTTAAGTTTATTTTACACACTTTAAGCATTATCGTATTGCATATCGCATTTCTCTTCAATACCGTGCAGCCATAGTAAACACCCAGTTCATGTTTGGAAAAAATAAAATACCGTCATATACCGTGAAACGGTATAATTTTGACAAATACCGCCCAGCACTAATGTATATAATATAAGGGGCTCTTCGAAAGTCACAAATGCAGAAAGAGCTCAAGTCAGGGAGAAGTCACAGCATCCCGATCAGTAGCAGAGATTTCACGACCCTCACTACATCAGAACGGTCCAATGGCGTCCAGTGTACACACTTCTACTCAAACAATAACTTTAACTGCCCATTTACACTACAGATTAAAAGTTTGGGGCGAGTCAGGATTTGTATTTATTTATATAATTACAGCTTTTATTCAGCAAGAATGCATTAAATTGATCAAAAGTGACATTTCTAATGTTAAAAAGATTCTATTAGGGCTACAACTAACGATTATTTTGATAATTAATCGGACGATAATTTTTCCGATTAATCGGATGGGGAAAAAAAATTTCAATTAGATTTTTTTTTAGAACCAAATAAAACCAGGGTATTTATGTGTAAAAGTGTATTTTAAAAAGTACAAAAGCCACACAATGAGTTTTACTAATATCAATATTTGCATTGTTTTTAATGATAATTGCTGATGGCAAGTTGACAACCATGAATAATGTAAAAAAAAAAACATGCACGTGTGTGCCTCATGAAGCCCATGTAAGACAGAGAGCATCATGATTGGCCTGTTTCAACCAATCACCAGTAAGAGCTCCCCGTGACGCAAGCAGACCAACTAATCGATAATGACATTCGTTGACGATTTTCAAAATCGATTAGTTGTTGCAGCCCTAGATTCTATTTCAAATAAATTAACTTTCTATTCAAGGAATCCTGAAAAATAAAATGCATCACGTTTTCCACAAAAATGTCAACCTTTTTCAACACTGATAATAATCATGTTTCTTGAGCATCAAATCATCATATTATAGTGATTTCTGAAGGATCATGTGACACTGAAGACTGGAGTAATGATGATAAATTCAGATTTGATCACAGGAATAAATTACACTTTACTATATATTCACATAGAAAACAGCTGATTTACATATTTCACTTCCTCCTTTCAGAAAACGCAGCACAACTCGTTTCATCTCACCATTTCAACGTTCTCCTGTAGATCGGACTTCAACTGGTTCCTTTCCTCGTTCACAGTCTCCAGCTCCTCTTTCAGGATCTGCATCTGTGACAGATCATTCATAAACTCACATTAAAAACTACGATAATCAACATCTAATGCGCTCAAATCAAAAGTGTGTCTCAGATTACCTGCTGGAGGAGTTCATCATGATGGGTGTCAATCCTTGGGCCGCTGCGTTCCTGCTGAACCTGCATAAGCTGACACACACACACACACACACACACCCTTTAAAGAGGACCTATTATACTTTACATTTATGCAGTTATGCCCTAAAACGCCTCCATTGGAAACACGTCACAATATTCCTGATTATAATAATTAGGGATGCACTGAAATGAAAATTCTTGGCCGAAACCGAAAACCGAAAAAGAGGAAACCAAGGCCGAAAACCGAAAACCCGAAAGAAATTACGCCAATTATTAGTACCATTGCATTTATGGCTATGACTGTGTACTAACTTTACTAAAATCAAGGCATTGCAATTGCATAAATTAATATTAAAGTTTCAAAGAATAATTCAATTACAAATTATTCAACTGTTTATTTAGCACATTGCAACAATGCACAGTATAAAATAAAATTCAAACTAAAATGTTTAACTTGACCCCACTCTGTACATTAAATAATAATGTGCAGGCCTACTGGCCTGCAGAAAGGTTTTAAAATGAAATGTTCTCTCATAAAAACAAAGTGCTTTTAGGTCAAGTGCATTTTAAATTTTTCTCTGTATGACTACAACGATCCATTGTGCGGTTAGACTGAGCATACTGGTAAACAATATTTTTACTAAGCCCATTTAAAATCGTATTTGATTGCAGCGCCGTAGCGCATACCAGCAGCACTACCCCTCGCTCCTCCCTCTCTCTCTCTCTGTCTCGCGTGCGTGCTCTCTCTCCCTCATCATGGAACACCGCTGCACAAATCTGTCACAACACCGCGCTGACAATGTCGATGAATGCGCGCATCGGAGGCGTTTTCCTTTTCTGTGCCGCTCATATTCAGCGTAGCGATCGGAATGTTTGGATTCTCGGCATTACATGTTTCGCAAATCGCTGTCCGTGGCGAGTCTTTCTCAGATATACTGAAATCTACTGATATACAGGTCGCGGTTTCTGTTTACATCACCACAACATTTCGGCCGTGTTGTTTCGGTGATAAAAGTATTTCGGCCGAAAACCGAAAATGCACTTTTGGGCCATTTTCGGCCGAAAATTTTCGGTGGGCAAATATTCGGTGCATCCCTAATAATAATTCATACGCAGAATAAAGGGGCGGGGCCTGGTTGAGTTAGTTAGTAGTGTATTAAACTGGCGGTTATGGAAAGGGGCGGGGCATTTCCCAAACACACTCGAAGCGCTCGACCAATCACAACACAGCTCCAGCCGACCAATCAGAGCACAGTGTGCTTTTCAGGAGGAGGGGCTTCATAAAGACAGGAAGTAAACAGAGCGTTACTGACAGACTGGGAAGAGAGGAGCCACAACAATGGAGAATGAGGAAAATCAATATTTAAACAGGAAAACCTGTTCTAGTAGAGCCTGAAAACAACAAGACTTTGTAAACACATAATAGGTCCTCAGAACAATTTAGATGGACTTTTTTTGATCCTCTTCAAATGTTGACTAGTGTATATTAATATGAGCAGAATCCCACATTTACCATCCCATCCCGCTCCTCCAGGTCCCTCTTGAGCTGGTCTCTCTCGTCTCTCAGGGCCTGTAGGATCTCCTGCATCTGCTCTCGCTCTTCAGTTCTCGAGCTGATGGTGCGTCGCAGGTTCTCCAGCTCATCCGGGTCACGCTGCACTCGCTCCATCTCAGACAGAAGCGCGTCTCTCTCGCCGCACACACACTCCAGCTCTGAGCTCAACTGCATAGACTGACAGCAGAAACACACTGTTAAAACTCTCCGGTCTGGTATAGGGTTAGGCTATCATGCAGATCGGAAATCTGCACTTTATGCCGCGAAAGTGTGGCGTATTTGAAAAAAATGCAGAATTAGGCTGATTTTCACTTTTCTGGAGGGACTGCCCAGGAAAATTCCTTCACCGTGACAGTGCTAGTCTGGTGGTGTGAGTGTGTGTGTGAAGCACGCGCACCTTCTGTGTGGCCTCTAGTGCCGCCTGCAGTGTGTGTGTGTGTGAGTGTGAGTGGCGCACCTTCTGCGTGGCCTCCTCTAGTGCCGTCTGCAGTGTGTGTGTGTGTGTGTGCGCGCGTGTGTGTAGAACGCACCTTCTGCGTGGCCTCCTCTAGTGCCGTGTGTGTGTGTGTGGCGCGCACCTTCTGCGTGGCCTCCTCTAGTGCCGTGTGTGGTGTGTGTGTGTGTGTGTGTGTGTGTGTACGCGCACCTTCTGCGTGCCTCCTCTAGTGCCGCCTGCAGTGTGTGTTGCTCCTGGGTCACGAGCTGCAGGTCCGTCTGCATGTTCTGGAGTTGTTCTGAGGTCTCGCTGAGCTGTCGGCTCAGTTCTGCTTCCTGCAGCTGAGCCTCCACCAGATCGCTCTCCATCTTCAGCAGCGTATCCGCAGACTCACACGCCTCGGCTTCTGCTTTCACACCGGCCTGAGCAGAGATCAGAGCGTCTCGCTCCGCGCGTACAGAACACAGCTCTTCTGACAGAACACACATCTGAGGAATACATTCACATGCGTCACGTGCAGCTAGGGACATCTATATTTAATTATATATATATAGTTTCAGATATCCACCTGTTCAGACGTTTCCTGAAGTTCCAACGTCAGCTGGTTCTTCTCCTCTAATAAAGTCTCAAGCTCTTTCGTTAGTGTCTGGATCTGAAGAACATGTTACATCAGATTAACCCTCACAAACTCTAGTCGAGTCTCCTTTATTTCTACAGCGCTTTGTAAAGCTGCTTTGAAGCACTCAGTATTGTAGAGGTAACAGGAAAATAATGCAACAAAGTTTGTTTCTAGAAGAAAATAGCGTCACAGTCCAGCTTAAGTTCAGTGACGGCTCATTTTTGTTGTAAAAAAGTTTAGTTCATTCATATATATATATATAATATATATATATATCCGCTCTGGAGAAAGCTGGACCATGATGTCATCGTCCAGCTCAGTTCGCATATAATGGTGTCAAAGCAGGAGATCAATAATATTTTTGAATATTAAATTAAATGTCCTCAACTAAGCAACCCAAAGCTGAAGAGCTCGCCTCATGTCAAACAGAAGAGAGACACCGACCTGCTGTAGCGCAGCGCTGTTCTCCTCGCTGGGATCATGTTCTCGAGTCAAACGCTGTTGCTGTTCCTGTAACTCGGACTGAACCTGCAGCATCTAAAACAAAACACTCATTTACTGTTAGCACTTCTGCTCAGATGCTAACGGTGTTTCATTGGCTGTGTATAACGACAATGAGGTTGAATCTGAATGCACTTCTATTACAGATATTTCAACAGAATCACTTGCTATCAACGTCACAAAACTCGGGACACCAAATAAAACAATCTGAATGTCAGCATCCAAGGCTATTTTCATAGCAAAAATTAAATCATAAAAATACAAAATGTCATATAAATACAATTAAAAAAACAAACAAATAGCAAGTCATTATACAAGATTTTTTAAATTAACAATCCAACCCTTTCAGGATAATCTTACGAAATAAGTCCTTAAGTGAGGTAACGTCATAAAAAAAAGCATTCTACTTAAGTCCAGGATAATCTGATAAAATATGTTTAACAGTTAGGGGAATCTTACAAAACATGCATATAGTCGTACTCTTACTACAGACACATGAGGTAACACACTTAGTGCTTGTGGCTGTGTGTGAAATGTGACCTGGAGATTGACCTCCTCTTTCTACAGGTGTTTGTAGTGACGCTAACTCTCTCTCACCGTCTCAGTCTTCTCCTCCAGGAGTGTCCTCATCTGCTGTAGGCTCTCCTGAAGCTGCTCTCTTTCCGCAGTGATAGATGTGAGATCTGCCCTCATCTTCTCCATCACCTCAGACTGCTCATGAGGCTCAGATCTCTCAGACAGCGCTGGATCTTCTGCTGTCAGCGGCTTTAACACACACACACACGTTTCAACACTGAGATCAGGTGTGTGTGTGGATACTTAGGTGTGAGGAAAATAATCACATTTTCTACAGTCAAATGTAATTTCAAACTGACCAGCCCATTTCCAAGTAAGGCTGCTTGAATATGTAAAAAAAAAAAAAAAAAAAAAAGTCCAAAAAAATGAAATCATGATTTCAAATAAATGGGAATACATTATGATTTAAGATTTTGGTAATATCGACCAAGTTTTTCTTCATGATATAAATGTATATAATGATATTGGTATATAATGCTGAAAATTAGATTGCTGAGATACCGACATTTAGATAACCAGTGAAATTAGTGATGGCTTATTTTTGTTATGATATGAATTTATATACCGCAATACCGGTGTATGTCGCTTAAACAATGTTGGTAACGCAGACACTAAAAAAAAAGCGGCAAAAAAAAAGAATTTCAAATTAAAAACATTTATATTAATCATGTAGCTCTAGTATTCAGTAAGTAATGTCCTAATATAGAAAGTGAATACTAAATGCCATTTTATTTTACTTCAGTTTAATTCATACTGTGAAAAAAATTAAACTGATTCAGTCAAGAGCAGTGAGGCCGTGTGTCCACCAAAGCGTTTTTTTCACGCAGCTGGCGTATATTTCCAATTGTTTTCAATGGGAGCGGCGCGTTTTTTAAACGCCATGAGCGTAACGAGGTGCTGAGAGTTTTTTTCCCGATGAAGCGTGCGGCGTTTTTACTGGTCGCCGAGAGTTGAAAAATGTTCAACTTTGGGTAAAACGCAGCGCTCATCACGGTCACTTTTTACCCAGCCGTCCAATCACAGTTGAGGGGCGGGACAAATATCACACCGACCAACTGTCACATTCTGCTTGTCAACAGATGAAGACAACAAGCATTATAACGAAATAATTTAAAATAAGAGCCAGAGAAAATACGTTACATTGTATCGACATTTTAATATAGAATCAACACAGAAATAAAATGTGTGAAATGAGATACTAGTAACACTTTCGCGGATATTCCGTATCATAACAAGCAAAGCGTCTCAACTGAAAGAAAAATGCTGCGCTGCCAAAACGCTCTCAAGCGTGCACAACTAGACGTTTTCAGCAGAGCGCCTAGCGTTTTCAGCTGGCTAAAAACGCTTGTGGACACACGCCCTGAGTGATTGTCTCTTGTTGTTTGATCATTGACAGATAGCAGGTTTATTAGGCTGCTGTCACTTTAAGGTCAAACGCACAGATCTAAGATACATTTTCTCCCAATGGTTTCTTCACTTTAGTAACTGACTGCAATTCCATTAATTTTGAAGCTCAGCTATACTCTGCTTGTAAGTGTGTTGCTGCGCCTCAGAACAGAAACACACCTGGAGAACAGAGCGTACTCGAGACATTAAATACATTTTTAATAGCTTTTTAATTTGAAGCACGTCCTGCATTAGAACGCATTTTAACGACACTCATATTTAACAGATTTGGATGTAAAGTCTAGACTTTTAGGGAATAATGAAATCACATTGCTGTAAAGAAGAGGCAGGAAACACAAATGCAGCTCAAAGTTTTATCTCCTTTTCATAATCACTGGAAGCCAAAAATAAATTTTAAAAAAAGACTGAAAAACGCAAGAGCTGTAATGTACCTGCTGATGTTGGCTCTTCTGGTCCTGATGTTGGTGGATCGTCTTCAGATTGTGTATCTCTCCCTGCAGGTCCTTCACCGTCTCCTGAGCATCTCTCAGTTCTGCTTGAGTCTCGATCATCTGCAGACAAAAGAGTTACGGGTTTAACCCCTGTGCGACCTTATGGACATTGTCTTTCAGTTTTGATAATTTTGCCTCTGTTAATGCCAACTTCATAAATCTTGGCACAGGTGTGTATTTTTTTGTGTGGAATTTTACTATTTCATCCCAATTTCCTTCAAAAAATAAATATATAAAATTTTACTCGCGATTAAAGGGTCTGTCCCTTTAAAAGGGTCTGCTGCCGAGCGAGACCATGTGACCTGGCGGCTGCGCTCACCATCTCCACATGTTCCTCCAGGTCCCTCTTGAGCTGGTCTCTCTCGTCTCTCAGGGCCTGTAGGATCTCCTGCATCTGCTCTCGCTCTTCAGTTCTCGAGCTGATGGTGCGGCGCAGGTTCTCCAGCTCATCCGGGTCACTCTGCACTCGCTCCATCTCAGACAGAAGCGCGTCTCTCTCGCCGCACACACACTCCAGCTCTGAGCTCAACTGCAGAGACTGAAGGCAGAAACACACTGTTAACAGGGGAGAATGGCGGCTCTTGTGAAGCAAACGCAACATTTTTCAACTTTCTGCTGAGATATGCGACTTATGCAACGAAAATGCGGGGATTATGAAATTATGCAAGCTCCACATATTTTGCACCTAAATTTATGCAGTGAAAGTGCGGCTATTTGAAAACATGCAGAATTTGGCTGATTATGCACTGAATCATGCGATTGCATAATCGCGTTTTTCTGGAGGGACTGCTAAGGGAAATTCCTTCACACACACACAACCAGACTAGCGCTGTCATGAAGCACGCACATTCTGCGTGGCCTCTAGTGCCGCCTGCAGTGAGTGTGTGTACCCCGCACCTTCTCCGTGACCTCGTCTAGTGCCGTGTGTGTGTGTGTGTACCGCGCACCTTCTGCGTGACCTCGTCTAGTGCCGTGTGTGTGTGTGTACCGCGCACCTTCTGCGTGGCCTGCTCTAGTGCCGTGTGTGTGTGTGTAGCGCGCACCTTCTGCGTGGCCTCTAGTGCCGCCTGCAGTGAGTGCGTGTACCGCGCACCTTCTGCGTGACCTCGTCTAGTGCCGTGTGTGTGTGTGTGTGTGTACCGCGCACCTTCTGCGTGGCCTGCTCTAGTGCCGTGTGTGTGTGTGTAGCGCGCACCTTCTGCGTGGCCTCTAGTGCCGCCTGCAGTGAGTGTGTACCGCGCACCTTCTGCGTGACCTCGTCTAGTGCCGTGTGTGTGTGTGTGTGTGTGTGTGTGTGTGTGTGTGTGTGTGTGTGTGTGTGCGCGCGGGGCGCACCTTCTGCGTGGCCTCCTCTAGTGCCGTGTGTGTGTGGCGCACACCTTCTGCGTGGCCTCCTCTAGTGCCGTGTGTGTGTGTGTGTGTGTTAGGGGTTGAACGACTTCAGATTTTTTGAAGTCGACTGTTATGACATCAAAGTCGAGTCGACGTCGACTAGTCGAAGACGTCATTCATAAAAACACAAGAGATGGGACTGCTTTGCAACATGCCACAATTTGCAATTAATTAACAGAAAATGATACAGATGCTGACAGCTCATAATGGGGCCGTTTACACCTGGTCACTTCATGCGTTTTTACTGATCTGATTTATCAAAACGATTCCATTTACACATAAATGTGTTTTCGCAAAACGGATATAAATCCGATCTTCAAACAACGCGCTATATGCAGATTTAACGGATTTCACGTCACCAACACTAATGCGCTGCATTTTATTGATCATCAGCTAATTTCAAAATCAAAGACCGCAATAAGAGAGATAGCACTGGTAAGATCATTTTGTTTCTTTACTTTTAACGAAGATGATTGTGTGTTAAGCGTCTGTGACTTACTTTCACTTTGATTTGCGATAGTTTGCACGTTGGCTTGATGAATAGACGATCTGCTCATCTGCGGCGATGCACGTTGCAGCTCTATAATACGCTCTCACACGTTTATTTTTAGCATTGTTAGGAGAAGTCCAATTTACATATGTGGTTTCAACAACCAGATGCATTTACACTTGTCCAGTTTCGTTTGTTAAGCGGCCCAGACCTCCACCTGAAGTTTGAGCGATCAGATTTAAATCCGTCTCGAATGCATTACGGATGGCATTTACAGCCCGCTGTTTACATCATGATTATGATCGCATTAGTGATGCGCAGATCCAAGTATTCCAATTAATTGCGGGTAAATTAGAGGTAGGCTAACGTTACATCAATATGTTATAAATAAATGAAAAACATAATGTTTTAATGATTTTAATAAAGAGACTGATCTCTAATTTCCTGGTAAAACAGTGAGCGTGCGTCATGCTTTTACTTTCGTTTTCACAATATGGGTTAGTAAAGTATTTACACACACACTTAATGTACCAATGCTGCTTTCTTGCTGCAATAACCCTCTGGGCTCTTCATCTGTTGTCGTCTGCAACATGTTAGTATAAAAATTAGCGCAATCATAGTGTCACATGATCAACGCGACTAGTCGACGTCAAGCTTAAAGCGTCGCGGCACTGCATTAAGGTCGACTAGTCGACTAATCGACTAGTCGGTTCAACCCCTAGTGTGTGTGTGTGTGTGTGTGTAGCGCGCACCTTCTGCGTGGCCTCCTCTAGTGCCGCCTGCAGTGTGTGTTGCTCCTGGGTCACGAGCTGCAGGTCCGTCTGCATGTTCTGGAGTTGTTCTGAGGTCTCGCTGAGCTGTCGGCTCAGTTCTGCTTCCTGCAGCTGAGCCTCCACCAGATCGCTCTCCATCTTCAGCAGCGTATCCGCAGACTCACAGGCATCGGCTTCTGCTTTCACACCGGCCTGAGCAGAGATCAGAGCGTCTCGCTCCGCGCGTACAGAACACAGCTCTTCTGACAGAACACACACCTGAGGATGAACCATAACGGATGAGATCTAGACATGGTTTCTTAGCTAGTTTTTGCACCTACATGAGACGTTTCTCAAACCTGTGTCTGTAACTCCTCCACTTTCACAGAGAGCGTCTCGAACGCCTCCATGTTGCTCTGCAGACATCGCTCCCTCTCGAGACTCTGATCAAGATCCTTACGCAAGTCACACACTGTTTTCTCCAGCACCAGATTATCAGTCAGATCTGTGAGGAGGAGGGTCAACATCACAAGTTACAAATTACTTCCTTAAAATGACAGACATAAAATATTACAATAATTGAAACACTGCATGTACCGTTGTGTTAAATTTTAAAGGAATAGGTCCTCAAAAATGAATCCTCTACTATCATTTAATCTCCCTCATGTCATTCTAAACATGTACGACTTTTGTTTATCTTCAAAAAACTAAATTTTAAAATTGTGTTATTTTTTTGTCCATCTATTGAAATTCAGATCAACATTTACAAGCTTCAAATAACCCATATGAATAAGCAGTTTAATCCAAGTCTTCTACTACACAAATATGACACATGAAGCATCACAGTTGAGCTTCTGTTTACCATATTTGACAAGCATGTTGATCATTGTTATAATATGAATAAAAGCCAAAGTTAAATGTTTTCATCATAGAAAGAGATAGCGTCTCTTCAAAAGAAACGAATTAAACCACTTCATTCTCATGGATTATTTTTGACAATATCTTTGTGCCTTTTGAAGCTTGGAAAGTTTCAATGGATGGACAAAAATATGAGAGATTATTAAAAAAAACATCTTAATTTTTGTTTTCGAAGATAAATGAAAGTCTTATGGGTTTGGAATGACAGACTATCCCTGTGAGGATTGGTTCAATTTGCCTTCGACTGATCGATGGGAATCATTGACAAAACTAGGAAAGTGAATGTAGACAGTAAATGCAGTCAGTTTTGAATCACAAATATATTTGCGCGTTCTTTAGCGGTTCTGCGCGCCCTTAGGTTTCCGCCCTTTAGCGGTTCTGCGCGCCCTTTAGCGGTTCTGCGCCTTTAGCGGTTCTGCGCGCCCTTTAGCGGTTCTGCGCGCCCTTTAGCGGTTCTGCGCGCCCTTTAGCGGTTCTGCGCGCCCTTTAGCGGTTCTGCGCGCCCTTTAGCGGTTCTGCGCGCCCTTTAGGTCTGCGCGCTTAGCGTTCTGCGCTTACTTTTTGGCACTTTTCCATCCAGCAGAGCCGTCAGTTTGGTGTTCTCATCGAAGGCACCCATTAGTTCTTTCTGAAGATCTGTTTGCATCTTCTTGAAGCGAGATTTCTCCAGCTCTAGCTTGTCCTGAAGTGTCTTCACCACAGCTTCCATCTTCTCATGGTCTGTGGTCAGGGTCACCTGAGAGAAGTCACATGACTCACGTTAAACACCTCATAACTAGGGGTGTAACGATACCCTCATGTCACGATTCGAAGCATAACACATGATAAAATGTTAAATTAACTGTTGATTAAAATGCTCAATTTTAATTTGCTAATTGGATATTACATTGTGTGTGTAAATTAATAGACTTGGTGCCTGAAACAAAAAGCACAGGACAATAGAAACACCAGAGTAAAAATATACTAGTCTAGATATATTTAAAATAATGTAGGCCACTTTTTACTGGTAACATCAGACATTTGGCATTATCAGGACCCACAAATATTCCCACATTACATTATATATAGTAGGCTTATGTACTGACATTAAAACTCTGAAAACTGACATTTCTTCTCACAGAAATGTTCATTTTGGGTGAACTATACACAACATATATTGCCACCATCCACAATATACATTGATGCATTTTTGTATTATGATATATTGTTACACCCCTACTCATAACACACACGAACGCACACACACAGATCTCAGCTCTACTCACGTCTCTTTCTTTGAGGCAGATGTTCTCGCTCCGCAGGAAGGCCCATTCCTTCTTAGTCTCCAAACTGAGAGTCTCTGCATCATCTAGAGAGCGCCTCAGACACGTCACTTCATGCACAAGATCCTTGTCGCTCTGCAGATTGCAATATAGCATAAATTAACATGAGATGCATAATCCAATGTAAATGGAGCAGAGTCATTTTTGTACTTAAAGTTCTCTTTGATTATTGTAATGAAGTGATGGATAAAATAAAAACTTATAGTCAATAAAATATATATACTAGTTTCAATTTACCGTACAAAATGATTGTAAACATTGTAATACTGAAGTTTAAACTCATTAGCCTACAAATGTAATCATCATTTTTCTAAACATTTTAGCAATATTATAAATAAATTATTTTACGTACAGCAATATTATTTTATATTTACAAATTATATTATTTACTTAATAATGCCATATATTTAATTCAGGGTGTACACAAAGTTCCCATTGAAGACCCTCATCAGACGACCTCTAACTCATAGTTCAGCGACTCAGGACGTACAAATCTCTGAAGCTCAGTGGTGAGATCGGTCTTCTTCTGCAGCTCGGATGACATCATCGCCAGATCAGCCTGTGGAGAACAGCACTGGGTTCATATGGACACATGTTTGGTCTTCGAAAGCAAATGAAAAAGAGTGAATGTGATCAGACCTTTAGCTGTTGGATCATTTCTTCAGATCGTTTTAAATCCAGCTTCAGTCTGGAGTTCTCAGACTCTAACTCTCTCTGTGTGAAGACAACATGCAAACCAGATCATGACGCTGTACGTTACGGCTGTAATGATACACATGTCACGATACTGAACTCACGATACCATATTATTGCGATACTCAAGACATGATAAATCAACAGTACTTTTTTTTTTGGTTAAACTTTTAAAATGCTAAATTTGGCTTGACATTGTGTGTAAATGAATAGTCTTGGACTCAGTGCTGGAAACCCAAAGCACAGGACAATAGAGACACCAGAAAAAAAATTATGATTCTGAAGCTGAAAATACAGAATTATTTTTAGACGAATATGCTGTCACTGACTAGATGTATTTAAAATAATGTAGGACACTTTTTACTGGTAACAAACATTTGACATTATCAGGCCCACAAATATTCCCCAATTGCATTATATATAGTAGTTTAATGTAGTACTGACACTGAAACTCTGAAAATTTTATGTGAACTATACACAATATATATTGTCACTATCCTTGTGACACTCCTAGTGTTGGTGATAAAGCTCTGATCACCTCGTACTCTCTCTTGCTCTCCTCCTCCAGCTTCTCGAACTCCTCTGCATCTCTCCTTTCCTCGATGTCCTTCTGCAGGGCGTCCTTGTCTTTCTGAAGCGAGTTCTTCTCTGCCTTCACACTCTCCAGCTCTGAGCTCAGCTGATCCAGCGTGTGTTTGACCAGGTCTCGCTCCGCTATAACAGCATCCTTTAAATAAAGAATTTTTATTATTAGCAGGGTTCACACACATGGCATCAAAACCCTGTCATATGATTAGGGTTGGGAATCAAACATCTATTCCAATTCTGGAATCGGATACTTGTTATAAAATTAAAATTTCGATTCCTTTGCGAGCATTTAATGTGACTTTAAACCATTAAAACGTGAGACTGTTCTCAGTGAGTGTGTGTGTGTGTGTGTCACTACAGTATATTGAGCTCTTAAAGTGACAGCACTAATATTCCTGCTGCCGTCTCTATAAAAACATCAAAAGACAGAAAATTCACTCGTTCTTGACTGAATAACTTCATATTTGTAATGTACATTTTATCTATAAAGTGCAGTGTTATTTTACATTACAGTTTCTGAACCGGAATACCTAAAAATCTTAACACTGTTTATTTCAATAGTATCTTTGTTCAGTTGTATCTACCCATTGCAATTGCTAATCTTTTTTATTTGTTCTTTAATTACTGAGTGTTTGTCTTTATAGCCTAACTAATATTAAAGTAAAGCATTCTTAATAGTTTTTCTATGGTATTTTTAAGTCACAGGCAAACATTTCTTGTGTAAGTGTTCTTCAGCCTGTTGATTTCGGTTCATGATATTCAGCTAAACTTAAATGTTTTGCAATAACACTAAATGTGAATGAGATCAAAGTTCTTTTATTGAAATCAAAAATAGGAATCGATAAGCCATAGGGCTGTCACTTTTGTGAAAAAATCCTGTTCGATTTTTGAGACATAAGTGTTCATTGAATCGATTGTAAAATCGATTTTCCGTGTCTAAAGACGTTTCCATTTTCAACACCAAATATAGGCAAATCCACTGACAACTAACAGGCATTAGGACGAACGTGAAGAGGGCGCTTGAGACGCGCAGCGCCCACAAGTTAGCAATATTCCTGATGATTTATTGGCGTGAAGTTTCGTGCACAATGACAAACAGGAGTGCAGCATTCAGGGATTGAAATTAACACCCTCAACTCGCCAAATGCGGGTAAAAATTAACTTTGGCGGCTAACGCTGTCAAATCAGAGGCGTGCGTCTATGTTTACTCACTTTCTTTGCTGTGGAAGTTCGTGTAAGCCAAATCTGTGTGGATTGAGCGCAAATACGCAACTCGTGAGTCCTCGTCATAGAGATATACACATCTATGAGTCCTCGTGATATATTAAATACAGCGTATTGCGCAGAATCTGCGCATTTCTGGCTTACTTGAACACACACGTCACTAAGCAACGGCTCTGGCAACAAATAACGGCGCGCTTGTTCACTTGCCTTGAAGTAATAGCGAATATTAAAAAGCATTTGGTTAACAGAAAAGACATTATTATTTTCCAAAATCCTACATTTTCTATTGATCTGTCCACCTAAAATACATTTTTGGTAAAAAAAAAAAAAAATACATAAAAAAGGCCGTTAAAATCGATTCCCTATTTTCGTTTCGATACTTGTTGTTGGTTGGTCCGATCGATTGTGCAATCGATTTTCGAACGTAAAGTGACAGCCCTAATAAGCCACGATACCCAACCCTACATATGATGCATTTCAAGAGGGAAAAGAACATTCAACAAGCCAAATTAAAAATTAAATTGCATGTTTACTCACTTTCTCAAACCCAACAGTCTCACAGAGCTGAATGGCCTCCTCCAGATCTCTCTTCAGCTGAACACACACACCACATTTTAATCAATAAAGAGAAAACATCCCAGCAGAAGGGGATACGCATTAGACTTGCTACGATAGTCGGTGTTCAGAAGCAACACCAGTTACATCACTAGCCCACCGCCGATTAGATTCATTTAATTTAATAATCATTTAGTTCAGTTAGAGAATAGACACTACAATTAAAAACTGAACGCGTTTAATAAATCATGAGCTGTACAAGAGTCGCAGCACAGATCAGCAACACGAGTCAGACTTCATTAATCACGAGAGCGTGTCAAAGCAAAGCGAATATGTCATTATACTGTTTTGTTGGGTTTTTCATTAAGAATCATAGGCTAATGAACTCATTTTACTTTTGCCATCAAATTAGCGATTTAAAAGCCCTCGTCGGTGATGTCACACGCTGATTAACCGGTGGGAAAATATCCTCACCGTCACATCCCTAATGTGCATTAAAACAGAAGTGCATTGTGGGTACTAGAGCTCAGGTCGTACCTGTTCACAGGTGTTCTGAGAGCGCAGGAGGGCTTCTGAAGGCTTGTCCAGCTCTGCCAGCTTCAGCTCCAGTGTGACGCTCTTCTCCTCAGCTCTGCGTCTCTCCTGAACCTCCGTCTCCAGGTGCCGCTGCAGCTCCTCCAGTGTGTCCGGTTCTGACGGCGTGGGACGAGCCTCGAGCTCCGGGTCTGACGGCGCGGATCGAGTCTCCAGCTGGTTCTTCAGCTCAGACACCTTCAGCTGGAGCTCAGCGCTCATCTCCTCTGCTCTGCGTTTGCTCTGAGTCTCGGCGTCCAGCTGACTCTCCAGAGACGCCACCTTCAGCGCCAGCTCGTTCGCTCGGGGGGAGTCGAGGAAATTACCCCTGAACACAAGAAATTATAGAAACCTTTACATGCAAAAACTTTTATTTTTCTACAATTCAAGCCGATTTAAATGTCCATTAGATTGTAAAAGCAGTGTTGATATTGATCATGTGTTCTCACCCATACGGGGAGCTGCGGGTCGTGATGCTGCTCATATTCATGTCGGGTTCATCCATAGCAGTGAAGTCAAAGCGGCTGTCGAATTCATCTATATCTGGACACAAAGCCAAACACCTCATAAACCTTCATCTAGTGACGGACACACAAAAATCTTCACAGAATGTCCAATCTATTGGCTTGACCAGAATTCAGCGTCGCGTTTTTAATGCGAGTTAAAAATAATTCTCTTAAATGAGCCTGTCTTAAGATGGACCCGTTGGTTTGCGTTGCCGTCATATGCTTAATAACAATTAATTTGATACAAGGCAAAAAAAAATGAATAATCATCTTATAAGACAAGAGGGATTTAAGAAGTTGAAGGTTATCCTAACTTTAAGAAGAAATTTTTTGTTCAACAGTAGATTTAAAGACGACACGTTTTGAATTACTGTACTCAGACTGAGGAAAACTGTCAAAAATGACTGAAAAGCTGAAGTTTTATAAGCAACAGACTAAAAGCATCAAAATATATTTATGATCATTTTTAAGAATATGCTTTTAAACGTCCCATATTGTCAAAACTGATTATTTCCTGGCTTTTTTCATGATATCAGAGATCTAGGGTCTATGAAACTACCATATAAGTTTCAGAACAGTGGATCCACACACACACACACAGCCTGAGTAAAGTATCTGTGCCTTTTCACAAGCCGCTGTGATTTCCGTATATTTGTGATGTCAGAACTACTGTCACCAATGGTGGCTCACTCAGAAAACAACAGGCCAATACGAAGAGAGGCTCATGAATATTAAGTAGACGGGCCAAACTGCAGCTGTTGTTGGCAGAGCTCCTGAGAAAGAGCTGGAAACATATATTGAGATGCTTTTTGGTACTTATACCGCAAATATATATTCTTAAAGGACATCAAAACCTAAAATAAAACTTCAGAAAGTACAATATGAGACTGAGTTGTGAAGAAAATGGTTGGGTCTTCAGTCTCTGGTGTAGCACGGACCATATTAAGCTTTTTTGGCCAAGCCTTCATTCTGACAACGACATTTACGTGCTTCACAGCGATAATCATTTCTGAAGTGTTGAGACAGAGCTCGTACCCTCTCCCTCCTCAGGCAGAGAGCAGTCGGCTCTCCTCTTCTTGATGTACGGCTCAGCGAAGCTCATGTCAGTGGAGCTGGAGCAGAGATCTTCCTTCATCAGATGTGCAGATCTCAGCAGTTTCCCAGCCCACGTCACTCTCCGCTTGGGAACCTGTGCGTTTAAATGCAACAATCAGATCCGTGGACTTCTCTAAAACTGAGTCGTCACCATTAGGGTTGCGAATTTAAAAAATACGAGGTCAGGAATCGGATACTTGTTATAAAATTAAAACTTAGTCATATTGAAATGCTCACAAAGGAATCTAAGTGCGAGACGACTGTTTTCACACATTTAAAGCGTGAGCACAGAAAGAGTGATTTCAAACCATTCAAGCACGAGAATATTCTAATATTCCTGTTTCTAATAACTAATATTCCTGCTGCCGTCTCTATCATAATCAATCAATATTCATTGGTTCTTGACTGAATAACTTTTGTAACTATATTTTTAACGTACATTTTATTTATAAAGTGCAGTGTTATAGTTTTTTTTCTATGGTATTTTTAAACCATGCAAACATTCCTTGCTTCAGTGTTCTTCAGCCTGTTGATTTTTGTTCATGATATTAAGCTACAATTAAATGTTTTGCAATAAGACTAAATGTGAACGATGTCCAAGTTTTGTTAGTTTTTTTGCCTTATTGGAATCGATAAGCAGAATCGAAATAGGAATAGTTAATTCAAACGATACCCAATCCTAGTTACGACCAGTGAAATCGATTACCTTCGGGATCACAGCGCAATTTGAGGCAGTGACTAGTAGCTTGGTCAAGTTCTTGATTCGGTCCTGCTGATCTCTCTGGAGCTGGTCCTTCTCTTGCAGGAGCTGACACAGCGACTCTCGCTCGGTTTCAGTCGTTTGAGTGACACAGGAAACCTGGGAGAGATGATGGGAAAGAGATTGTGTTATTACCGGACAACTGTCAAGCGTGTAATGTACATGCTCACATAATACACGTTAGTGATGTGCGGGTCGGCTTTTCTTCCAACCCACGGATCCCGCTTTTATGAAATTATTTGGCCCGCACCACTGTATCTATTTTTACAATATTTTCGGTTTCAGATTTATCCACTTTTTCCACCCGGTTTAAAAATAAATAAATAGCGTTTTCAGTGTCCCAAAACGCTGGATCCGTCTGGAGAAACGCCAATACAATACAAAATGTGTATGTATACAGCTAAACGTCTGTGTGTGGACAGGGCTTTTATTTCAGCCTGAAAGTGCTTGGAAACATCGCCCTGTATACTGGCAACAACAGACAATATGAATATGAGCATGAATGAGGCTGCTTCGCGCGCCGCTTTTGTGACGTGTCATGTGATGCCAAAGGTTTGGGGACATCACGCAAGTTACGTTGCTACGGCCTTTGTATTGTAACCTTATCAAATATATTTAATATAGGCTGGAAATTGCAACATACATGTATTTTTTTTTTAAATAATGACCCGCCCCGCAAAAAAAGTGACAATTTTGGGGTCCGCGGGCTATGAGACGACCCGCGCATCACTAACCAGGGTTTATGCAGGAATCATAGAGATGAATTTACTACCTTTTACTACCTTTTTTACTACCTCCACAATATTTTTTACTACCATCACGACATCAAGCAACAGCCCTTTTTTGGGGGGTGTGGGAGGGGTATGCAAAGCACCACTTACTATAAGGTATGGTGTGACACTGTCACACACATCCTACATATTAAGTACACTAATGTTCAATTGTGATCATTACAAAAAAAACATAATTGACAATGACAATATTAGTGTCGAGTTGAGTTTCAGTTGTCCTTATCTTAACCCTAGCGTTAGCCCTTAGCCCTAATAAGGTGAATAATAACCTTGCCTATCGCAGAACCAGACTTAAGCAGTGAAATTACTATCCAAAAACAGCAATTTATTTCATCATTTCATCACATCTTTAAATGTGCTTCAATTATGGCACTGGTTTGCTGCTGAGGTGGTGTGACGACAGCTGGCCTTAAGTTGGCATGATTTGCCGTGATCTGTGTAGTGCTGCTAGCATCGCAAAACAACGAAATAGGGAGCTGCTCCCCCCTCACGCGAACCCGTTGAATATTTTCGATTAGGGATGCACCGATACCACTTTTTGCAGAACGAGACCTATACCAATACTTTCAGTTTTGGTAGCCTACTCGTCGATATCGGAACCGATCCCTGAATTTTCACTGCATTTGTAATTTTAAAATGTATTAGTAGATAAACCAAAAGAATATAAATCATATTAGTTGGCTTAATTTGTTCATCAAATATATATTCAGATATTTTCATGCTTAATTAATCCTGATAAAAAGCATGCTTCTGTTTCTGTCACTGTTCATTCTATTGCTCTATCATATTTTATCTTTCATTGAATAGCACAGCACATGTTTAGAGCAGCTTCAGCAGGGCTCAGTGCTGAGGATTGGGTCAGTGGTATAAATGTTTAGACACCAGTGAAATACCAATTATTTAATCCAATTTTGATACTACAACAAAAACTACCAGCCCAATTAATGTGAATTTAAAACATTATTAAAAGCAGTCAGTAACAAAATAAGAACAAATAATCGAATTACAAATAGGACAAATAAATACAATATATCAAAGAAAAGCTACAAATGAAAAAAAAAAACTGTTTTTAGAGTTTTTCAGGTAGATTGGTAAATACATTTGAATAAAGTAATCAAATGTGAAAGATTTGCATATTCATTACTGTATAGCTAAATAAAATAGATGGATATTTTTGTAAAGTTTAAAAGGGTAGACTATTTAGTCAAGAGCAGTGAGTAATTTATTTGTCCTTTGTTTGATTAACATTAAAACAGTAGCAGGTTTATTAAATGGCTGCCCCTTTAAGACAGAAGGCACGGGCCCCATTTGAACATGGCTACATTCACTTGAGATATAACTGACTTTTGTTTACTAGGATACTCGTCAAGACGGGCGTTTTTACATAATTTTGTGGCGTGAAAGACAATTTAATTTAGTATTCGCGCGCTGAGGCGCTGGTTTGCGGGGCACGTGCTTTGGATGTTCGTGGAACTTCCTGATATGCACACGTCCAGTAATAATGTAGGGTAGGGTTGCGGCGGTGAGGAAAATTTCCCACCGGTTAATCGACGTGTGACAACACCGGTAATCCCGGTGTCACCGTGGGGGGCGGGGCGGGGGGGGGGGGGGGGGGGGGGGGGGGGTTAAATAGCTTTTAAATGCGTGCGCGTTTAGGCTACTTTCACTTTCGAAAAAAGCGTCAATTGGCAATTCAGCGTCAATTGCTTGAATGGACCAAAAAAAAAAAAAAACTCGCTGATAATAAAACTTTATTTATAGACAGAACTTTTATTAGCATAACGAATGAATAAAAATAACCCCATGCGCTGAAAAAAGTGAAAATCGGCAAACTGTGGGCCCAAACAAATAAGAACCATAAAACGTTTTTTAACTAATAAGAAAAAATAGGCCTAAATAAATTACACAAAGTTTAAATAAGATAAAGCCAAATAAATTTGGGCGGCAGTGGCTCAGTGGTTCATGCAGATTGTCTGCAAACCGAAAGGTTGGTGGTTCAATCCCCGGTTCCACCTGACCAAGTGTCGAGGTGTCCATGAGCAAGACACCTAACCCCAGATGCTCCCGACGAGCTGGATGGCGCCCTGTATGGCAGACACCGCCGTCGGTGTATGAATGAGTGTGTGAATGGGTGAATGTGAGGCAAATGTAAAGCGCTTTGGGGGCCCATTGGGTCTGTGAAAGCGCTATATAAATGCAGTCCATTTACCATTTACCATTTACCATTTAAATAAGAGACGAATATAAAATAAAAACTTCAAAAAGGACCTTAGCCTATATAAATGACAGCACTCTAAAAAACACTATAAATTGGCATTTATTAACATTGCTTGCAGTCTAGTAGAGTCAAAGAACATGACAGGTGAGACAAAGACAGACTTGCAGTCAAGAACATGTAGACTGAGTAAAAACTATTGCGAAATGATGGCGTTTCCATTAGGCTAACCGATGTTATGCGACTAAAACGTCCTTTTTTTCCTCTCGCGAAAAGTCATTCTAAAAATCATGGCAACGGAGGTTTATAGCCTATATCACAGCCACCCCACTAGACAAGACATTACTAGTAGGCTATTATTAATAATGGAAGGAGACGTGGTGTGTTATCCAATAATTAATGGCAGGGCTGCGAACGGCATATAGCCAGGACTCAGGAGTTTCTGGGTGTTTCTCCCTCATTTCTGCTCCGATGTCTTGATTTTGGCATTTCTTTGAGGTTTAGGTAGGCTATTCCTGTAATTATTGTTTCTTTTTTATGAATTTAATAAATATGTCTCGTATTCTGTCCAAACGGTCATATAGGCCTACTTTTGTGTCCATTCGTTTTTCCTTTTTTAACCCGTAATTTTGCAAAACAAAAAATGAACGGTTGTTGTATTTGCAAAGTTGAACACCAAAATTTAAATTAGAACTGTACACACCAAATGCTGCGCAAAATATATATATAGCCTAGCCTATATTAACGGATTTTCGGATTTTTGTTTACGACTTTTACCCCTTTATTAAACATTTAAAATATTCACAAATTAATATGATTTTTTTTAGATTTGACTGGTTTTCTAAGGCCAAATTAGAACCTGGAAATGATATTTTTCCCGCAGTGCTGAATGAGAAGAGCCATATAGGCTATAGCCTATGGCTCTTCTCATTCAGCACTGCGGGAAAAATATAGGCCTATGTCTCTGGAACCACAGCATAGGCTACAGAAAGGTGATTTATAGGCTAATAATAAATGTGTCTGAAAAAATAACGAGGCATTTTAATTGTTTATTAATAAACTAGTGTTTAATAAACTAGTGTTCTAAACAGGGTCGGTTAAACATATCTCCATCTCCGCTGTAACGGATGCATCTTTCTAGAGAGAAATGCATCTTTCATTCGGATTAGCCTACATCATCAGAAGGTATTAGCTTTCGATTCGAATTTGTTCGTTTTAAAGCGGACATTTCAAGCTTTAGCCTAGGCTAGATATTTTGTTTCAGTTCTCACGCTCCAGTTCACGGAGACCTTGAAACCGCGCCTGATTGTTTTATTTTATTTTACAAAAGCACAACGTTGTCTTGTTATTTTGAGTTTAGACAAATAAAAGTAGTTGCGAATAATATATTATTATTTTATGTATGGCCAGAAATGTATTTTAAGTTGTTTCCATGTTGATAGGAAAATGCAAGTGTTCACGCCCGAGCCTCCCTACCATGCAGTGCGCGCTCCACACTCCGCATAGCAATATACGTTCTTTGGCATAGCCTAAACACTTGGATATGCGTACAAATCTTGTGTTTATGCGTACAAATCTTGTGTTTATGCGTACAAATCTTGTGTTTATTAACACAATAAACACAAATAGCAAAAACGAATATCCTACTTTAAAAAAAGTCAAGACATCGCGGTGTCACGGTGGGAAAGTGATGTCACCGGTGATGGGGCTGAAAACCGGTAACACCGTCAACACCGTCTATCGCGGCAAGCCTAATGTAGGGAACCACTCGTTAGACATAAATCAGGTAACAGTTCATGTTTTACTTTACTTACATATATACGATTTAGTTTTAATCCAAATAACACGTGCTGAGTGAACAATCAGGAGCATTCAACAGAAGTGCGCTTGCGCTCTCTCTCTCGTCAGTTAACGTTAACGATAGTAATAAGCTAGATGACTCGTTTTAATTTTCTTTGCCATTAACATCCGATTGAACTATAAACTTTCCACTGATGTCTGTTTGAAGGGATGTGCTCGACCAGCTCGCGCATCTGTGCCGCTGCGCGCTCAATCCACTGCGCGTTTCCAGTGCTCGCGCACCACAGCTAAGTTGTGTTACTGTATATTGCGTTTAATATTCCACTAATAAGACATATTTAATTATCTCGTATATTGTCAATACTAATTGAAAACCATATAGACCGAGTTAGATGGGGCTTCGAAAATTTACTACCTCGTCAGATGACGTTTACTACTTTTTACTACTTTTTACTGGCCTTAATTTGGCATAATTTAATTTACTACCTTTTACAACCCGCGGAAACCCTGCTAACGCACGTGCACGCCGTCACCGTTTTCACAGATTTAAGGTTTTGAAGTTTACACAGAGATAACGTTTCTTTTATTCAAAACGTGCACGTTGGATCCTGTTTTAAAGTGTGTGTTCTCGAGCTCCAAACACTGATGTGTGTGAATGAACGTCCATAACACATTAAAGTTTGTGTTTTCTGTGAGAACGGTGTGTGTTAGCGGCCGCCAAGTTAATAACTAATGATCTTTACAACGGAAGTGAATCAATCAAAACTAACTTTATCTGGACAATAACTTTATTCTAGATCTGCTGTAAAGCCTAAACACTGTTACTGTAATCTCCTGTTATCACTGTAAAGCTGCTGTCAAACTCTAGATTGTTAAAGCGCTGTGTAAATGGAGTCTTACCTCTTGCAGACGGCGTCTAAGATCAACAATCTCGTTGCGGTATCTTTTCAAGAGTGCTCCTTCATCAGAGACCTCCGTGACGTGAGGGTCATTCTTCATGCGCTTCGCAGCACTCGCAAACTTTAAAACACAGTAAAACACAGATGAGTTACACACACATCTCCCCATATCAGAGCAAAGCAGCGTCTGGTCCTCGTACCTGTAAAGTGCTGACGGTCTCGTCCACGGTGGCTGGCGTGATGGTGCAGATAATCACAGTTTTTGCATTTCCTCCCAAAGAGTTCTGAAGGATTCGGGTTAGTTTACTGTCTCTGTAATTCACAAAGCCCCTTTTGGATGAATGGAAACAAGACATTACGTTTTGCTACCAAAAAAAGGGTTAAAGTTACGAAATAGAAATAACTCACTTCTGACTCTCATCGGATAGCTTCTTAATGACTTGACCCAGTATGAACAAACTGCGGTTTATGTTGCACCCTTCTTTTAACCGGGCTCCTGAAACAAGAGATTTTAACACACAAAATAATTAAATAGTTATATTTTAAGCTTTTTGTAAATGGCTCAAATTTTGGCTGCATACGCTCAATTGTGACCAGGAACAGTTCTATGCCACTAACCTGCTGTGAAAATACTAGATTGTATGCTTTGAAAATATACATTTGGATATTTATTTAGGCATTACACAAGAATTATTGGTCAATGTTTAGTTTTTTTTTTATCATTATGAAGCATAATTTTTTGCAATAATGCTTACAGCCATTAACTCCCACTCATTTTACTCAATGTCTGCGTGCAAGAGTGTGTGTGCACGCACATGTGAGTGAGTATGTCTGTGTGCGAGTGTTAATCTTTTGCACTCAGAATGTTTTTTTTAATGACTATTTGTGCCAGGTTCAAAATACACTATTTCTGATGTTACGATAGTCCCTGTTATGCGATTTTGACTCCTAGAACCCTCAGACTACACCTTGCATCCCAACTAATCATTAACGACATGCGATGTCCAGAAAGAAGAGTGTAAACAAACGATGGCTACCGAAGCAGGGTGTCACATACTGACTGTCTTGTCAGAAAAGTCCCAAAAAAGAAATAAAGTTGTGTGGAGATTTGGGGTTTATGATGTTTCCTCGAGGGGTTTTCCTCGGGAAACGGCATTTAACTAGCAAATCATATTCTCCTTCGCTATAGAAAAAACTTGATCACAGAGACGGATGCATAACCAAATGTGCCAGATTTGTAATCATCGTTTCTCCATGTTTGAAAGCTGTGTAGGGAAGAGCTTATGTGCTCCTATTGGTCAGAGATGTGATGGAACCCATCATGGCGGACCGGGATAAAATACAACATGCTAGTCTTTATATCGGGACATTAAGCGCCGCGTCAGATGTCGTCCACTATACGAGACAAAATGGTGGTTTCTTGCATCCCGACGCTCACTGTAATATGTGAATCATTACGACACACCATTTATTGAAGTCCATTTTTCTGTTCCAAAACAAGCAACAGACTAAAAGAACAAACAGTAAAAGCATCATTACCCTCAGCTCCCGTCTGACTCGCGCGCTCAGCTCCAGCCAGATCCACCAAGTTCTACAGAAACGGGAAACCACAACAGACTGACTAAACGCAATAAATATTGCTCATCCAAATGACATCAGTGAAATCACACAGGAGGAGGGTGTTTGTTTTGAGCTCACCAGATGTGACACAATGATGGCTCCATCCGCGTTTTCCCCAGACGCCAGATCGCTTCTGTCACGGCTCTCCAAGATCTGACACGGACACAACAATCTTAGAGTCCAAATAAACCAGAGATACACCAGAACACACTCCAGTTCACATCGCCTCTTACCATGCGGAAAATGGTGTGAGAGCGGCTGCTGCGCTGGTTCATTTTAGTTTTCCCATAATGCCGGTTTTCTGTATGAATCAAGTGAGGATCAGATAAGCACCGCAGAACAGCAGAATAAAGAACGAGCGAGTGAGTGATTCAATGAGAACAGCTTTACTTTCTCCTTTGGTGATCCAGGACACGGCTTGTTCCGGAGACGTCACCATCTCTTCCGTCAGATCCGCCACGTACACGTTTTTCTGTCAACAGTCAATGGGTTAAAGGGATAGTTACTCAAATTAAATTAGCCCATGATTTACTCTCCCTGAAGCCATACTAGGTGTATATGACATTCTTCTTTTAGACAAATACAATCAGAGTTATATTGAAAATGTCCAGGCTCTTCCAGGCTTTAAAAGTCCATAAAAGTGCATCTGTCCATAAAAGTGCATCTGTCCATCATAAAGTGCATCTGTCCATCATAAGTGCATCTGTCCATCATAAGTGCATCTGTCCATCATAAGTGCATCTGTCCATCATAAGTGCATCTGTCCATCATAAGTGCATCTGTCCATCATAAGTGCATCTGTCCATCATAAGTGCATCTGTCCATCATAAAGTGCATCTGTCCATCATAAAGTGCATCTGTCCATCATAAAGTGCATCTGTCCATCATAAAGTGCATGATGATAGAAAGATGCACTTATGATGGAGAAACAGCCATTCACTGTCACTAATATAGCTTGGAAGAGCCAGGACATTTTTTAATATAACTCAATCAGTGTTTCCCCTAGGATTTCTTCCAGGGGGGGGGGGCGGTGTCGATCCCCCGAAACTAGTGTCGCGGAGCGGGCGTGTTACGGATACTTGGTGTACATTTTTTTAGTAATCGAAAATCATGTCTAATTAATTGAAATCATAAAACTTTTATTATAAACAATTATTAAACTTATACAATCTTTTTTTTTTAAATCTATTAAATGTTTTTTTTCTTTTCACACAAATTCTGTTGTTTTTTCTGGTAACCAAATGAAGACATAACATTAATTACATTTCTTTTAATCATATGAAATTGAACAAACTTTTTTTTGTCAAACAACGTGCTGCACAATGAGCTTCACTGTTAAAATTAAAACATGGAAGAAAAATGTATTATTCCTTAAAAAATAAAGTTGAGATCATAATTTATTTGTATTAGTGTTAGTATTATTAT
Source organism: Chrosomus eos (assembly GCA_036326025.1). Lineage (NCBI taxonomy): Eukaryota > Metazoa > Chordata > Actinopteri > Cypriniformes > Leuciscidae > Chrosomus > Chrosomus eos. The sequence continues at coordinate 53,476,210 of CM070819.1, forward strand.
TACTACATTGAGATGCATCTAAATTCTACTGTACAACAGTAATATATTTCTGTCAAGTTAAACCGAACTTTTATTTTGACGGGTTGCCGTGAAGACCTTTGAGTTTCTGTTTATGACATGACGATAGATTTCTCAAATGAAACGGTTAGCTAAATGCTCACGGAGTTACTTTAAGAGCGGATCTAGAGTCTGGAGAGGAAGTTCATGCATTTGTGTCTTCATATAGGCAAAAACAACCTTTTACTGTCTATGAAAACAACAGGTCGATCGTCACGCGTGCGTGTGTGTATGTGTGTGTGAAATGAAACTGCGCGTCGTCTGCACCAGCTCGAGCGTGTGTGTGTGTGTGTGTGTGTGTGTGTGTGTGTGTGTGTGTGTGTGTGTGAAATGAAACTGCGCGTCGTCTGCACCAGCTCGAGCGTGTGTGTGTGTGTGTGTGTGTGTGTGTGTGTGTGTGTGTGTGAAATGAAACTGCGCGTCGTCTGCACCAGCTCGAGCGTGTGTGTGTGTGTGTGTGTGTGTGTGTGTGTGTGTGTGTGTGTGTGTGTGTGTGTGTGTGAAATGATACTGCGCGTCTTCTGCAGTTCATTCATTCACACAGTGATTCATATTTAAATAGTATTTTAGCCGTTTAATATTCACACACTAGTCTATCGCGATTTGATTTCAAGTGTACTAAACTGCTCTATCGCGAAAAGCATAGCCGCTAAAGTTACTACATGGAGCTCTTGCGTCCAGTTTTTTTTTTTTTCTCTTGGGAATTTTTTCATTCAGGGGGGGCGGGGGGCAGTTTTGAGGGGGCGGGCCGCCCCCCCAAAACAATGGTAGGGGAAACACTGTCAATGTATTTGTCTAAAAAAAAGAAGAATGTCATACACTGCAAAGAAATGCTTTTCTTACTTAGTATTTTTGTCTTGTTTCCAGTCCAAATATCTACAAATTTTAAAATGAAGATGCATTTTCTAGAGTCGAGTCTCCTTTATTTATACAGCACTTTTTACAATACAGAGTGTTTCAAAGCAGCTTTACAGAGATAACAGGAAAATAATTTTGTAATAATATTGTTAAATATAAAATGTCCCCAACTAAGCAAGCCAAAAGCCAATGGCGACAAAGGCGAAAGATGAGTAAAATATATGTCCTTTTTTTCCGGGGGAATTAATCAAAATTGAGTGAGTTGATGCTTAAAAAAAGCAAAATTATCTGCCAATGGAGTCAGAAAAATAATGTTAATTCAAACAGAAACAATATTTTTCTGACCCCCATTGGCAGATAATTTAGCTTTTTTTTAAGCAAAAACTCTTAATTTTTATTTATTTCCCCAGAAAACAAGACTTTTTGGTTGAATCACCCCTTTAAAGGGTACCTATTATGGCATTTAAAATGTTCCTAATATTGTTCTGGGAGTCCCCAACAACAGTTTTACAAGCATGCAATGACAAAAAACACTTTTGTTGTCTTATAATATGCATTTATTTTTACCTGATTTGCTCACCAACTCCCAAATGAATCGTTTAGCGAGTCATTTTTCCAAACCCCGCCTTTGCGTGACGCTAATCTGTGGTGATATGTTAGACACCCAGCCGACGGGGTGTCATTGGTTGTTGCGCTAGATCTTACCCAGATACAACAGTGCTATTTTCTGATTGGCTAACAACACCAGACGAACAACACCAGAGGAGACCAGGGTTGCCAGGTCTGCACAACAAAACCAGCCCAATTGCTCATCAAACTAACCCAATCAATCACGGCCAAAAATATTCAAATAGCGTTCCCGGGTGTTTCCTCAATAACAATCATGTTCCAGTGGATAAAACAATCGCGTCAACCAGCGTGCACTACACAAACAACCCGCGGAAACAGTGCAGGCATACGGACCTGGCAACACTGGAGGAGACGCGCTTGAATCCTGCCGGTTCCACAGTGAGTGAGTTTTGGGCACTGCGGCATATTAAATATATTACAAATAGTTTTTCAGCGTGAGAAATACAATGTGTGGCCGGAGAGCGTGACAAAAGACCGAAATGAGTGACTGTCACGCTCAATGCGTGATGCGTGACACTCGAGAGCCCTGTGACAACTCCATTAACAACGACAAACACTTCACATATTTCAATACAATTGACATTGAAGACCTAAGTTAGCTGCTAGAAGCTGCGCTGTGCCTGTGCGTACACAACACACAAAATAATTATAGAACATGATACAAACATAAAAGCAACAGCCTACTTACAGATTGTGATTCGGAGAAGGAAGCTGATCCAAATAAACTCGGTACTGAACCTCCCTCCTTCAGTATCAGCCGGCTCGCAAATTCATACTTTATAGCATTTAGGTTTGTGAAGCAATCATCTTCAAAATGACGCGAACACAGAACAAGTTCGGGCTATAATACTTCTGTGGTATAGTTATGAACTGTAGCCACTGTCTTCAAATGCTCCTCACTGGGCAGATGAAAAAAGTTTGCTTTTGCGTCGCACTTCAAAACACAGCAGCGTCTCGTCGACATGATGTTTTCCCTGGTGTCTCCTAATGCAATGAGTGGGCGTATCTTATTCAAATAACTTGTACAAGTGACGTACGAAAGTTAGAGAAAATCATCGTTCGTCTATCGATTCATATCAGCGACTCAGAGTCGACTCTTACATTTGAGAGATAATAACTTTGTATACGGTGAACTTTCATATTTAAAACTTTGCAGGATGTTTTCGTTCACTTAGATCTATGTTACACACTACATGAAAGGTAATTTTCAAAATTCCATGATAGGTACCCTTTAAGATCTGAAATTACTCTCGCATCTGCTGTGCGAGTCCAACCAAACACTCACATAGTTCCCTTCCCGGATCTCCAGAGGCCTTCGCTTCCAGCTGTCGCACAGCAGATCTGTGACCGTCTCATTGTAGATTTCCATGTAACTCACGCGCAGGAGAAACTCTTTCTTCGGAAACTGGAGAAAGACACAAAGAAATAAAGCTATTAAATGCTCACAGCCAGAAAAGGCATCGATTAATGAACCAAGAACGTAATGCCGTAAATTATGAGTGGAAAAGAACTACAATCAGAGATCTCACTTATCAAACAATATCTTTATCATCATCTTTCAAAAAAAAAAAGAAAAGGTAAATAGACAAATGAAAATAAATGAAAAACACAAAACGGTACTAATAAAGTGCAGCAAATGCAATGCCTGAAAACTTTAACATTAGAAAGGATACAATGTCAAAGATGGCTTCCTTATTCAAACTGATTATTTTTCTCATGAATATGATTGACATGAAGAATGAAAGCTGTATCATATACTAGGATATTTAGGCTATATGAGCAATATGACACTCATAGTCATGTGAAATGGCTCTATATCAGACGGGTGGCAGTGTTAATTTTGCGTGAAAAGATTGTTTTATCAATAAAATTAAATACTAATTTCACATCCATTATCTTTCACTAATTCAAGCACTTTTTCATAACTATGGCTGTTTTCGTGGGTTTTCCAGGACTTCAATTTCCAAAAGTCAAATTCAAGTACGTCAAACACTGGTAAGAGAAAGATTCACCAACATTTTTGATAGATTTGAAGACGTCGGCCATGGCGAGAGGAATCACTCCGGGGTTATGCTCGCTTCCCATCATGGAGAAAGTCTTCCCGGATGACGTCTGTCCATAGGCAAATATCGTGCCTGAAAATAGGAGATGACGCATTAAAACTTTGAGTAAGTGCACAACATACCGCTAGTGTACAATATACCACACCTATGGGTGCATTGTGCTCATATAGCAGTCATTTTTATTTCCTGTAAGTGATATTGCACCATGTCTTAAAGGATTAGTTCATTCCAGGATTGTTCTCCATGTAGTGGACTTCAACAGGGTAAACAAAAATAAAAATGTATATACTTTATAAACACAAATGCTCATCTAGCACTAGTGGTGATCACCACACATTACGTAATCACGTTGAAAGGTCACGCGTGTTCCGGTTCTGAAATGTAGGGAAGGGCGAAAAAAATCTTTCATCGGAAAACTTCAAAATCATCTGACATCGTTATTTTACCTTTTATTTATTTAGTAAATGCCGCTTGATTTAGTTTTTGCATGTTTGCTTTGTAAACACCGGGTCGGTTCTGCCTACGTCACTTATGACCTTTCAACCTGATGACGTAATGTGTGTTGCATCACAGCTAGAGCTAGACCAGCATTTGTGGTTATAAAAGTATATAAATGTTTATTTTGTTATAAATGTCACTGGTTTGTGTAGATAAGACTGTAGATAAGCTGGGATCGTGTCGAGACTTTGAAGCTGCACTGAAACTCACTTTCTTCAGTCGAAAAGAAATTAAGGTTTCGTCACGCAATACCAAATTATGTTCAAAAGGTCACGAACGAACGTCACGAACGCGCATCACAGAACAGAGCAAGGTGAGCATTTGTGCTTATAAAACTTAAACTTTTTTATTTATTTTTGAAATGAGCGATGGTTTGGCTAGATAAGACCCTTATTCATCGTCTGGTGTCGTTTAAAGCCCTTTGAAGCTGCACTGAAACTGTCATTTGGACCTTGAACCGTTTGGGTCCCATTGAAGTCCATTGTATGGAGAAAAATCCTGAAATGTTTTCATCAAAAACCTTCATTTCTTTTCGACTGAAGAAAGACGTGGACATCTTGGATGACATGGGGGTGAGTAAATTATCAGCAAAAGTTTTTTTTAAAAGTGAACTAATCCTTTAAGTTCAGAGGGATCCGTCAATCTGATGTGTGACAAATCTTCCTGATAGATGTTCTGGCCTCACCGTTATAGCCTTCGACTGCAGACACGACCAGGGGCTTAGCGATGTCCTGGTAGAGCTGAGCGGTGGTCTCTGTAGAGCTGAATACTCGGTCTGAAACACACACACACTAGGGTCAAACCACACACACACACACACACCACTGCAGTGACTGGAAGATCCACTGAAGCTTAACTCACCGAAGCTGAAGCTCTTTGTCGGAGCGCCATCTTCGTCCAGCTGATGGATGGCCTGTTTATCCGCTCTCCAGAAGAGCTGCACCGGCTCTGAACTCTCACACTCCTCCCTGAAAACATCAGGATCATCATTACATTGATGTTGAAACACTGAAAACCAACTTTAAACATGGAATAAACGAGCTGTGTGGAGACTGACAGACTGCCGCTCATTGACAGCTGATGGACACCATTGACTTCCATAGTAGAAAAAAAATACTATGGATGTCAATGGGGTAATGTTATTGGATACATACATTCTTCAAAATATCTTTTGTGTTCAGCAGAAGAAAGAAATTCATACAGGTTTAGAATAACTTGAGGGTGAGAAAATTATGACATTATTTTCATTTTGATGTAAACTATTCATTTAAGACTGGTCATAACTTGTCAGATAACGTTACATAAAGCAGATAGTATGGTATAGTTTAAGATTAGTAACGTTATGGAAGCTTCTTTGAGCCAATAAAAAAGGATAACTTACGTTAATTGGGACTCTTTTTCTCACAATTGCGTGATATAAACTCACAATTGTCTTTTTTTAGTTTTTTTACTCAGAATTGGACTTTATAATCTCACACTTTTGAAATAAGTTAAAACTGCGAGATATAAATTCGCAATTGAAAGATAAAAAGGCGCAATTTTCTTTTTAAAATGTCTTATTCAGTGGCGGACACAAGCTTCTTAACGTTAGTTCCTAAAACACAGTAAACAAGCGAAATATGTAACGTTAGATATATTAATGAATTGTTCATAATCAGTTTTTAGAAAACGTGTAACTTACCTCAGAAATATTATACAACAAAAACAAACTTTGGTACTGATTTATCTTGTTCACTCATCCGCAGTGAATCCCTCAGCAATAACGTTACATCTAGACTGTTTTTGAAGTCAAATTCACCTCCACACTGTAAATATTGATATTTTCTTACCTTTTAATAAGGGGTCTGACCCTAACGCAAACTTTTACAGCGGATTCTTCTGTCATTTTCGCTCCATCCACTAACGATAAACCGCAGCGCTACTGAAACTAACTGACACTGACTGACTGAGCACGTTTGAAATTTTAACCGACTTTTCATTGGATGATCTATGCGCATGCGCGGGTCAACGGTCGCTCTCATTGGTCCCTGAAATAAAGAAAAAAACATTTCCGTTGAGTTCCTGTGGAGCCTCCGCCCATGTGTTTTTAAACGAGCCTCATAGATATATATTACTTTTACGCAGTCGTGTCATTTTATACAATTTATTTATTACATTTCATTGGTTTAATACTTTTAAATGTCACTTTTTCCATTTTTGTTGTTTATTTTCAGAAGTGTTTTTACTGCTTAAATATATATCATAATACATTTTGAGTAGAGATAGTATTTTAATGCAGTATTTTCTCAAATCAGTGTCAATAAACAGCGGGTTCCCATTGTGTCAACACATGAGCTCGTGTTAAATGTGTTAACTTTTGGGGGACAGTATAAGTGTTGAAATGTCTTTTTTTAATATAAGACTTTAGGTTTGTGTCTTTACAGAAACTGACTTTTAAAAATAAAACCACCTAGAGAAGACTTGTTTTACAGTCTATGCTATGAACAAACAATAATATGTTCTAAAATGTTCCCGTTCAGTTATGGAAACGTTATTTCTGAATGTAAAAATGTTTTTAAGACTTTGTTTGCAAACATTTTTTGTATTACACGTTTTTAAAAATGTAATGTTTCAATATGCAAATTATGCGTTATCCAATTAAATATGCATACATTTATAAAACATAGAAAAGGTTCAAAATTATTGTTTATTTTTATATATATTAGAGTCAAAGGTTTTTTACAGAGGGGTTTTGAATATCTCACATTATCGCAAATCAGAATACAATGTTGTATAAATCAGGAAAAGTAGATGAACAAACCCCAAAAGATAAGAATAAAACTGTGAAGTTTGGTGTATAAAGCAAAACTCACTTTGAGAAAACGGCCTTTAAAGATATATACTGTAATTTAAATCTACAAAGTTTCTTAAAGATAGTTAAAAGTGTTTTTTGGATGTTTTCTTTCAGCTAGTCTGAAAAAAACACTTTTTGAAAAGCCAAAAAAAGCCCAAAATCTCAACATTAACAGATGCATAGACTGAGATTGATGGATTTTGTTATTTTTTAGTGCGCTTCTCTTTTGTTAAGTCTGTTATTTTAGACACTTTATAATTTGATTTTATTGTATCTTTATTCTGTGTAGCTGTAGTGGTTAGTGATACTGAGCCCAAAATGCAAATGGGAATTAATCATGTGTTTGGAAGCTGTTTTTTTAATTTTTTGAGTTTGTTTTTAGTTAAAAATGTTAAAAATAAATAAAGACTTCAATTATATATATATAAAAAAACATTGACAGATGCATGAAAAAGTAGTTTTCCTTCAACATCCACAGATAAAGCACAGAGTCCCCAGAGGTGTATTTATGGTAAAACATTTATTTGAAATCATAATTATGACAACTATCATATTATTCAGAAGTACTTCAATAATCAATGCAACCTATAGACATTTACAGCTTTTTACATGAAGAACAATCGTGTGGAGCTACTGACGTCTTCGCTAGGGCACTTAAGAAGCGGTTCATGCACAGACAGAAGCGTCTCGTGTTCATCCACAGTCCCAGACAGACTCACAGTGTCGACCCAGATCCGGCCCATGGGTCAAACGCGGCCCAGACCTGGCCCATATGGGTCAAACGCGGCCCACATCTGGTCCATATGGGTCAAACGCGGCCCAGATCCGGCCCACATCCGGCACATATGGGTCAAATGCGGCCCAGATCCGGCTCATATGGGTCAAACGCGACCAAGATCCGGCTCATATGGGTCAAATGCGGCCCAGACCCAGCCCATATGGGTCAAACGCGGCCCACATCTGGTCCATATGGGTCAAACGCGGCCCAGATCCGGCCCACATCCGGCACATATGGGTCAAATGCGGCCCAGATCCGGCTCATATGGGTCAAACGCGGCCCAGATCCGGCTCATATGGGTCAAACGCGGCCCAGATCCGGCTCATATGGGTCAAACGCGGCCCAGATCCGGCTCATATGGGTCAAACGCGGCCCAGATCCGGCTCATATGGGTCAAACGCGGCCCAGATCCGGCTCATATGGGTCAAACGCGGCCCAGATCCGGCACATATGGGTCAAACGCGGCCCAGATCCGGCTCATATGGGTCAAACGCGGCCCAGATCCGGCTCATATGGGTCAAACGCGGCCCAGATCCGGCACATATGGGTCAAACGCGGCCCAGATCCGGCACATATGGGTCAAACGTGGCCCAGATCCGGCTCACATGGGTCAAACGCGGCCCAGATCCGGCACATATGGGTCAAACGCGGCCCAGATCCGGCACATATGGGTCAAACGCGGTCCAGATCCGGCTCATATGGGTCAAACGCGGCCCAGATCCGGCCCAGATCATATGGCTCAAACGCGGCCCAGATCCGGCCCAGATCATATGGCTCAAACGCGGCCCACATCTGGCTCATATCTGTCAAACGTGGCCCAGATCATATGGGTCAAACGCGGCCCAGATCCGGTTCATATGGGTCAAACGCGGCCCAGATCATATGGCTCAAACGCGGCCCAGATCCGGCCCAGATCATATGGCTCAAACGCGGCCCACATCTGGCTCATATCTGTCAAACGCGGCCCAGATCATATGGGTCAAACGCGGCCCAGATCCGGCTCATATGGGTCAAACGCGGCCCAGATCATATGGCTCAAACGCGGCCCACATCTGGCTCATTTGGGTCAAACGCGGCCCAGGTGTGGGCCGACACTGTGAGACGACCGGTCTCATAAAACACAATCACAATCAATCAAGGCATTAATTAAAGCAATTAGAATAATTCACTAAGACCTGTTCAAAGGTTTCAAAGCATGAAATCAATTAGAAAAGCATTGAATTATTCACTGTACTGTTGCAATATTCGGCTGATTCTTGATTTTGAGCCACACGTAATTGATTGTAAACACAAATATACACATCAGATCACAGAACAATGTCAGCATCACTCGTACAGGAGATAATAGCGTGTAATATTTATTTAATTGCACGTACAGTTTTTGTTACTCACTGATCTAAAAGACGACAGCATCTCCTTCTTTATTCTCTGATACTCGTGCTTAAAAGCCTAAAGCTGAACCCAGAACAGTGTAAACTCACTGAGCCTGAACTCAGATCAATACACTCAAACTCTATAATCACTAAAGTAGAGGCTTAAGCTCAGGTGTGTGTGTGTGTGATTATGAGACGCTGCAGGGGGAGTGTGTGTGTGTTTGATTATGAGACGCTGCAGGTGTTGTGTGTGTGTGTGTGTGTGTGTGATTATGAGACGCTGCAGGTGTGTGTGTGTGTGTGTGATTATGAGACGCTGCAGGTGTGTGTGTGTGTGTGTTTGATTATGAGACGCTGCAGGTGTGTGTGTGTGATTATGAGATGCTGCAGGTGTTGTGTGTGTGTGTGTGTGTGATAGGTGTGTGAGAGGGCCCTGACTCTCTGTGGTCATTAAAAATCCCATGGCACTTCTCGTAAAGAGTAGGGGTGTAACCCCGGTGTCCTGGCCACATTCCACCCATTGGCCCCTGCCAATCATGGCCTCCTAATAATCCCCATCCACTGAATTGGCTCTATCACTCTCTCTCCTCTCCACCTATAGCTGGTGTGTGGTGGAGCGCACTGGCGCCGTTGTACTGTGGCTGCCGTCGCATCATCCATGTGGATGCTGCACACTGGTGCTAGTTGAGGAGAGAACCCCTGATATGATTGTAAAGCGCTTTGGGTGTACAGAAGTACATATGAAAGCGCTATATAAACGCCTCATTCATTCATTCATTATGAGATGCTGCAGGTGTGTGTGTGTGTGATTATGAGACGCTGCAGGTGTGTGTGTGTGTGTGTGTGATTATGAGACGCTGCAGGTGTGTGTGTGATTATGAGACGCTGCAGGTGTGTGTGTGTGTGTGTGTGATTATGAGATGCTGCAGGTGTGTGTGATTATGAGATGCTGCAGGTGTGTGTGTGTGATTATGAGACGCTGCAGGTGTGTGTGTGTGTGATTATGAGATGCTGCAGGTGTGTGTGTGTGTGTGATTATAAGATGCTGCAGGTGTGTGTGTGTGTGTGTGTGTGTGTGATTATGAGACGCTGCAGGTGTGTGTGTGTGTGTGTGTGTGTGATTATGAGACGCTGCAGGTGTGTGTGTGTGTGTGTGTGTGTGATTATGAGACGCTGCAGGTGTGTGTGTGTGTGTGTGTGTGTGATTATGAGATGCTGCAGGTGTGTGTGTGTGTGTGATTATGAGACGCTGCAGGTGTGTGTGTGTGTGTGTGATTATGAGATGCTGCAGGTGTGTGTTGTGTGTGTGTGTGATTATAAGATGCTGCAGGTGTGTGTGTGTGTGTGATTATGAGACGCTGCAGGTGTGTGTGTGTGTGTGTGTGTGTGATTATGAGATGCTGCAGGTGTGTGTGTGTGTGATTATGAGACGCTGCAGGTGTGTGTGTGTGTGTGTGTGTGTGTGTGTGTGATTATGAGACGCTGCAGGTGGATGATTTGGGCGGCTGCTCCAGGATTGACTCTCGGCGCAGGTCGTTCGGCACCGTCCCGTTCGGACCCCACAGGTTCAGCTCGCCGTACATGCCCGTCTCGATCATCTCCTCCTGCCACGGGATCGAGATGTTTCCCGACGCAAACTCGTCGAAGAAGCTCTTGTCGTCGTCCTCCAGGCCGACGCCCTTCACCGTGGAGAACGCGCCCACGTCGTCCAGGTCTTTGGCGTAAACCGTCTTTGAATCCGGGACGAACGGAGGAGGAAGAATCCCTGTAGCGAATCAGTGAGGCGTTAGTGCATCACATGACTAGAGGCCAGTTGTATAAACATAGCCATTAACTCTGTCCCAAATGACGCACTATACCAGAGGTCTTCACTCCTGCTCCTGGAGAGCCACTGTCCTGCAGAGTTTAGTTCCAACCTGCTTCACCACACCTGCCTTTGAATACTCAAGCGATTCTGAAGTGCTTGATGAGCTGATTCAGGTGTGTTTGATTAGGGTTGGAACTAAATTTTGCAGGACAGTGGCTCTCCAGGAGCAGGAGTGAAGACCTCTGCACTATACACTAATGAACTATGCACTTATACACTTATGCACTTTTACACTATGCACCTATGCACTTTTACACTATGCACTATGCACTTTTACACTAATGCACTAATGCAGGGGTTCTCAACTCCAGTCCTCGCGACCCACTGCTCTGCATATTGTGTATGTCTCCCTTATTTAACACACCTGATTCAGATCCTCAGCTTGTTAGGATAGACTCCCGTTAGGATAGAGTCTATCCTAACGAGCTGAGGATCTGAATCAGGTGTGTTTAAATAAGGGAGACATACACAATATGCAGAGCAGAGCAGTGGGTCGCGAGGACTGGAGTTGAGAACCCCTGCACTAATGCACTATGCACCTATGCACTTTTACACTATGCACTAATGCACTATGCACTTATACACTAATGCACTATGCACTTTTAAACTATGCACTTATGCACCTATGCATTTTTACACTTATGCACTTTTACACTATGCACTTATACACTAATGCACGTATACACTATGCACTTATACACTATGCACTTTTACACTAATGCACATATACACTATGCACTTATACACTTATGCACGTATGCACTTTTACACTTATGCACTATGCACTTTTACACTATGCACTAATGCACGTATACACTATGCACTTATACACTATGCACTTTTACACTAATGCACTTTTACACTATGCACTTATAGACTTATGCACTTATAGACTTATGCACTAATGCACTTTTACACTATGCACTTTTACACTATGCACTAATGCACTATGCACCTATGCACTTATACACTATGCACTATGCACTTTTAAACTATGCACTTATACACTATGCACTAATGCACTATGCACTTTTAAACTATGCACTAATGCACTTTTACACTATGCACTTTTACACTATGCACTTATGCACTTTTACACTATGCACTAATGCACTTTTACACTATGCACTAATGCACTTTTACACACACTATGCACTTTTACACTTTTACACTATGCACTTATACACTATGCACTTTTACACTTATGCACTTTTACACTATGCACTTATGCACTAATGCACTTTTACACTATGCACTTATACACTATGCACTTTTACACTTATGCACTATACACTATGCACGTATACACTATGCACTTATACACTTATCCACTATGTACACTTACTGTATACACAAACAGCTGTTTTACATAGTAATAATATTTACATTTACATTTACATTTATTCATTTAGCTGACGCTTTTATCCAAAGCGACTTACAATTGCTATATTTCAGAGGTTGCACGCCTCTGGAGCAACTAGGGGTTAAGTGTCTTGCTCAGGGACACATTGGTGTCTCACAGTGGATTCGAACCCGGGTCACTCACACCAAAGGCATGTGTCTTATCCACTGCGCCATCACCACCCCTATTTCACTGTTTTACGTAAATAAATGCAGCTTTGGTGAGCAGAAGAGCCTCTTTCAGAAACATTATGATTCCAGCGTCAGCAGATCTGCACCTGCGTCAAGTTTCCTCCAGTTGATCTCGCTGAAGAACGGATGAGCGCGCAGCTCATCACACGAGCCGTTCTTGAAGCCCAGTCTCTTGTCCACTTCTTTAGCCAGTAACCCGTCACAGATGGACTTGGCGTTCTCACTGAACTTCTCCGGGAAGGTCACGGGGTCGTTCAGGATCCGCTTCTTCACCTCTTTATTCTCCACCTGAGCAGTAAACAACAGAACAAACACAGAACGGTCATGTTCATCAGAGACTGTACCTCTTACTGACACACAGGTGGCGCTGTCACCACATGCATGATCCCGGTGTTACTGCATTTACAGTTAAAGTCACAATGCAGTGACTTACATTGCATTCAAGTTATTTAATTTATAGGGAATGCATCAATCGCATAAACATAATTTGATAAAGAATGAATGTTATTCAGTTTGGCGCTTGATAAGCTTACGTATGTGATAAAGGGGAATCTTCTGAATTTTATGAAATTTGGAAGATGTTCTTGGAATTTGTATATATATATATATATATATATATATATATATATATATATATATACAGTAGTCAAGATTTGAAGTGGATCAAAACCTTTAATCAAAGTTATACATGAATTTTGAACAATACCCGTTCTTGTCTTGAAAGATAACTTTTTTGATTTACTTCAAATGTTGACTACTGTATATACATATATATTCATAAATTATAATTTTTTTATCAACTGCCAGGGTTATTGTGGAGGGGGAGGGATTCGAGTAAGTCATGTTTGTACTTAAGTGTATGTTATTATGTTTGTTTGTTAAATGTGTGTAAAATTCAATACAAATATGTTTAAAAAAAGGAAATAAAAAAATGAATGTTGAAGAGCACCTTCTCTCCTCGAGTCCTGAACGGCCCTTTAGCGGCGATGAACTCGAACAGCGTGACCCCGAGAGTGAAGTAATCCACAGAGTAATCATACTCTTCCCCCTTCAGCAGCTCTGGGGCCATGAACCCTGAACACACACACACACACACACACACACACACGTTCAAGGTCCAATTCTCACTATTAATTACGACTTTTGCCCCAATAAACTCATAATTGCTGTTTATTATTAGTTGGTAATGTTGTTTAGTTTAGGTATTGTAGGATTTTTGGATGTAGAATATGCTCATGCAAAATAAGGCATTAATATATGTTGCAATATGGTTGCTAGGTGGCTCTAAACAGTTGCTGAATACAGTTACCATGTTGATATATACAGACTGTTTCCCAACCGAAACAAACGAGCCAACCCCCATCTCTATACGATGTTTTGAAGCAGAGATATAGGTCTTGATAAATGGTTGATAGGGTACTATGTTTGGATGCTATGGAGCTGCCAATGATGAAGCTCCAAAGACTGCTTGTCAGTATGAATGATATAAACCTACTCCCATGACTCTGTGACATTCAGAATGGAAGATATCCCTCTTTGGATTTTGGTTGCTAGGGTGATCGAAAATGGTTGCTAGAGCATGGCCAGTAAGTGTTGAGGTGATTCAGGATTGGCTGTTTGCTGCCTCGAGTCAAACAAGACCATCCTCATGTTCCTATGACACTTCTTTCCAAAGATATCCCTTTGATCTCTTTCAATGTAAGTCTATGGTACTTGTTGCTAGGGTGCTCTAAATGGTTGCTAGGGCGTGGCTTGATAGCTTCACAAAATGACCCTGAGAGACTGATTGGTCGTCTGAGTAATATGAGCCCGCCCCCTTGTCTCTATGACACTGTGATCCAGAACTATGTTCAATACAAAATCCAAATGCAATTTACCATAGTAGGAGAAACTCATGTGTTTCATGGGCCGACCTTCGCCATAGTAAGTCAATGGGGAACTTTGGGCCACTCTTGCCCCCCAGGGGTGCAACTTTTACCTCATTGTGAGGTACATTTTTAAAGAGCCTGTCAGCCTCTTCAAATGTGGCAAATTACAAGTTTCTGCGAAATCCTCGTTCGTAGCTACGACTTGTCAAAGTTTGTCGCAATTTTAAGTCTATGGGATTTTTCGGCCACTTTTTCGCCCCTGCGGCGAACACCGCACCCCCGATCGCTTATAAAAGTCATAGCACACCTCTCCTCAATAATCCGCACGATCTGACGCCTCATTTGTGGGGCTGTGACAAAAGCTGTGGGAGGAGTAGCGCGTCAAACTTTTGGCGGAATAAAAAGCGCAATAGAAATAGTTGGGGCTTTGCCTTTGGCAAGCACCCAGTAATAAAGTCAGTCAGTAGATAATAGTGAGAATTGAACCCGAAAATAAAGCGTAACTGTGAAATCTCTTCTAAACACTGTGATAGTGCGTCACTGACAGTGAACTCGCACTGACCTGGAGTTCCAGCGTAACCTTTGATCTTCTGCTGGTCGTCCGCGAGTTCCACAGCCAATCCGAGATCCGAGATCCTGACGTTCCCTGAACACAGACAGGAGGATCACATGACTGATCACATGACTGATCACATGACTGATCACATGGCTAATCACATGACTGATCACATGACTGATCACATGGCTGATCACATGGCTGATCACATGGCTGAAGTCTCAATGTTCACACTATCCATCCTAAACAGTGTGTGAGACTAATATAAGTGTCCTAAAGCATAATATGTTGAAGAGTCTACTATTCCCGGTGGATTTGGAAGTGTGTATCTGTGCTCACTATAACGGCTAATATTACCCACAACCCACTGCGCTTTGGAGGAGGAACTATAAAAACGAGTAAAAAGTGTTAAAAAAATATAAAACATGGCAGATGTGCGCGACCGACGGTGACAGGATGATTGACAGGTCAGTTTACAGTGACAGGATGATTGACAGGTCAGCTTACAGTGACAGGATGATTGACAGGTCAGTTTACTGTGACAGGATGATTGACAGGTCAGTTTACTGTGACAGGATGATTGACAGGTCAGTTCTCTGGATGATTGACATGTCAGTTTACAGTGACAGGATGATTGACAGGTCAGTTTACAGTGACAGGATGATTGACAGGTCAGTTTACAGTGACAGGATGATTGACAGGTCAGTTTACATTGACAGGATGATTGACAGGTCAGTTTACAGTGACAGGATGATTGACAGGTCAGTTTACAGTGACAGGATGATTGACAGGTCAGTTTACATTGACAGGATGATTGACAGGCCAGTTTACATTGACAGGATGATTGACGGGTCAGTGTGACAGGATGATTGACATGTCAGTTTACAGTGACAGGGTGATTGACAGGTCAGTGACAGGATGATGGACAGGTCAGTTTACATTGACATGATGATTGACAGGTCAGTTACAGTGACAGGATGATTGACAGCTCACCTTCGTTGTCCAGCAGAACGTTCTCAGGCTTCAGGTCTCGGTAGATGATCCTCTTCTGGTGTAGATGCTCCATTCCCTGGATGATCTGAGCCGAGTAATAACAGGCTCTGGCCTCAGAGAACCCGGGGTTATTCTCATCCACGTTATAGATGTGGTACCTGACACACACACACACACACACACACACACACACACACACACACACACACACACACACACACACACACACACACACACACAACACACACATACAAAGGTCTAATTCAGCTAATTCAATTCCATTAAAAAGTGTGTGTGTGTGTGTGTGTGTGTGTGTGTGTGTGTGTGTGGTTGTGTGTGTGTGTGTGTGTGTGTGTGTGTCGGTGGGGTTGTGTTGTGTTGTCGGAACCTCAGTGCTCTCCAGGATGTTTCTCCAATCCTCAGACAGACTCACGTATTCAGTCAGAGCATCACGCAGCACACGATGACTCACGTACTGTCGAACTCTCGCCAAGACACGACATCCAACACACGACCCTGTGAACCGCAACACACACGATTTCACCACACATCAACGTCATCCTCTCACACAACTCATCACTGCACTCACACACACTCATCTCTCACACACTCACATCACTCACTCAATCACTCTCTCCACACACACCACACACCACACCACACCACACACACACACACACACACACACACACACACACACACACACACCACACTCACACTCTCACACTCACACTACTCACTCACTCACTCTCACACTCACTCACTCACTCACTCTACTCACACTCTCTCACTCACCACACACCACCACACCACACACACACACACACACACACACACACCACACACACCCACCATCACCACACCACTCACATCACACAACACACACTCTCCACTATCACCACTCACACACTCACTCACACACTCCTCTCCTCACCACTCTCTCACTCACCAACACACTCATCCTCTCACACTCTCTCACTCTCATCTCTCTACACACTCTCTCACTTCACTACCCACACACCCACATCCACACACACACCACACACACACACCACACACCACACACACACACCACACCACACACACACACCCACCCACTCTCACAACTCACTCACTCACTCACTCCACTCACACTACTCCTCACTCACACACTCACTCACTCTCTCTCACTCCTCACACACCACTCACTCCCTCTCCACTCTCTCTCACACTCTCTCACTCACTCACTCACACTCTCTCATTCACACACACACACACACACACACACACACACCACACACCACCACACACACCTCACACCACCACACACACCCACACACACACACCACGTCACTCACACTCTCTCTCACTCACACACACTCTCTCATCTCTCACTCACTCACTCTCACTACTCTCTCAACTCACTCACTCTCACATCTCACCTCTCTCTCACTTCACACTCCTCAACTCACTCACTCCTCTCACTCACATCACTCCTCTCACTATCACTCTCTCTCTCACTATCACTCACTCACACTCTCTCTCACTCACTCTCTACTCACTCACTCTCACTCTATCACTCTCACACTCACTCACTCACACTCTCTCTCTCACTATCTCACATCACTCTCTCTCACTCACTCTCACTCATCACTCTCACACTCACTCACTCACCTCACTCACTCTCACTCTCTCTCTCTCTCTCACTCACTCACTCTCACACTCTCTCACTCACTCACTCTCACAATCAATCTCTCTCTCACTCTCTCACACTCACTCTCACACACTCTCCCTCACTCACAAACACACTATATAAAGCATTCAACATGTTCTGCAGATGTCTATGTGACAATATTTGCTTATAACTGTGAATGAGGTCATTATTAACATGATTGTCCAAATGAAAAAATACCGTACGTTCTATTAATGTTACTGGAAGAAAGTTTATTCATAACTTTGACTTGTACGATCGCATCTCCAGCGTTCCTGCTGTCCAGGATTTGCACAAATCTGTTCCATATTTAAATGTGTTGGAGTGGCATTTCATAATGAGCTAAAGCTTCCTCAGCTCTAACACTGACTGAACACACACACACACACACACACACACACACACAACACACACACACACCGATCAACACTGACGAGGAACATCATGCATCTGCGATCACTGGATGTTTTAACCCATCAGTAAAACACTGATAAAAGCACAAACTCGATGAATGATGAGATGTATAATCTGTGCAGGAGTGCACAAGTAAAGCACATTACCACAGTAAAGCCTTCACCTTCAGCATCAATGTCACGTCTGAGCTTATAATCACACAATCCATGTCCTGTTATCTAAGCGTTACCATTACAGGCTATCAATGCTAACATTGACATTAACATGACATTAACCTGGAACACACCACACACACCAACAACACACACACACACACACACACACACACACACACACACCACACACACACCCCACACACACACACACACACACACACACACACACACACACACACACACACACACACACACAACACACACAACTAGGCTACCAATAGAACCGAGATGTGAGATAAATACTTTTTTACACATGATTTTAGACACAAGAATGTGTAATTTGTGTGTTAATGTGCTCATTTTATTGGAACAGTTTTGTCAAAGTCACTGCTGAACTATCGAGAAATCATATTTACTCATTCCATGTCAGGTTTAAGAACCAATATTTAATTATCATCACTCCAGCTTTATAATGACTATAATTTGAGCAGATAACTGAGTAAACAGTTATTCAGTGTTCTAACAGAGAACGTTCTCAGTAACGTTAATAGAACGTTCGCGCAACGTTATCTGGTCTTTCATAATGTTCTCAAAGCGTTCGCACAAAAACATTATTTATATATCGATCATGGAACGTTTTTCTGAAACTTTTTTTTATTTTATGTTGCTACTTGTTTCAGAACGTTCAGAGAACATTCAAAAGTAACGTTCTCATAATGTTTAAAGAATGATGAAATGGAAAATTCACATAACCAAGACAAAACTTTTTAAACCATTAAAAAACTGGAACGATCAGATAACATACAGTTATATATATATATATATATATATATATATATATATATATATATATATATATATATATATTATAATATATATATATATATATATATAATGTACTCAATGCTAATGTTCCCACTTCCCAGAACACATACAGTCAAACCAAGAATGATTCAGACACCAGATATAATGTGTGATATTGTTCCACTAGTGTGTGCAGGACACTATAGTTCATTTATGTGAGTGAGGAGAGCAGAATAAAGTAAACTGTGACATAATACACAATAATTCTTCATACAAAAGTTTGTGAGCAAAAATGATTGGGTCACTTTGAGCTGATTATCTAATTGTGTAGTTAAATTTAACAGCTGACAGATATTCAACATAATTCAGTGTGAGAGTCTAACAGAAGGAGGACAAAACCTGTCAAATATATTATTACAGTCATATTTTATTAACATTTTAGTGAATAAACTGATAATGTGAGAAATGTTGAATAAATGTTGGTTTGATTATATATTTGCCATGAACTCGTTTCCTAAGAAAGTCCTCAACCGAACACGAGCTGCTTTCATACTTCATAAAGTTCTCAAAAGATTTGCACAAAAACTTATTTAAAAAATCTTTTATGGAATGTTTTAGTTGCATGTTCATTTTAAATGTTGCTACTTGTTTAAGAACCTTCAAAAGTAACGTTTCCATGTTTGAAGAATGATGAAATGGAAAGTTCAAAACTTTTTAAACCATTTTTAAAAAACTGTTTTTTTTTACATTCTGATATAACTTTTTCATAACTCAATGGGAATGTTCTTAGAACACACACACACACACACACACACAACACACACACACACACAACACACACACACACACACACACACACACATATATATATATTCACCTCAACCAAACACAACAAGCTGCTTTATAATGATTATAATTTGAGCAGATAACGGAGTAAACTGTGGCAGTGTCCTGATATATTCAGTGTTCTAACAGAGAACGTTCTCTCAGTAACGTTAATAGAACGTTCGTTCAACGTTATCTAGTTCTTCATAATGTTCTCAAAGCGTTTATGGAACGTTTTTTAAATGTTGCAACTTTTTTCAGAACGGTCAGAGAGCTTTCAAAAGTAACATTCCCATAATGTTTAAAGAATGGAATGTTCACATAACTTTGTTTTTTTTCTGAACTCAATGAATTTACCGAATTTATCTGGATCTTCATAATATTCTCAAAGCGTTTGCACAAAAACATTGTTCATAGAACGTCTTATAAATGTTGCTACTTTTTTTAGAACGGTCAGAAAAGTAACGAACCAAGACCAAGAGAGAGTGGGTGTTTTTTTGTTTTTAACATTCAGATAACCTTTTCCGAACTCAATGGGAATGTTCTTACAACATTATACATTTGCTGCGAACTCATATTGACGCTGTTCCCTGAGAAACCCCCATACCTCATAGCCTTTCCTCTTCTTCAGCCTCTTCTTGTTGAGTTTCTTGCAGGCGTACAGCTTCCCGGTGCCCTTCATCTGACAGGCGGACACCTCTCCGAATCCTCCTTTTCCCAGAACCCGGAAGTCCAGGAACCATTCCTCTCCGATCGGCTGCATCTCCAGCCACTTCCACTGCAAGAAGCGCTTAAAGTACATGGTCTCCAGATAGAAGGTGAAGGGAACCTCTTTGAGGAAGTCGAACACACACGCCAAGATCTCCACGAACAAGTCATCCGCCGCCTCCTGGTGCCGCTCCTTCACTTTCGTGATGCCATTCTCCGGTAAAAACGGGCAGAAGAGCTTAGCCGACGGCTCCATGTAGCGCTGAAGGATTTTCCCGGCTTTCTGAGCCCGGTCTTTATCCTCGGCCGTGTCGTACGCCTCCACGTCTTTCCACAGGCGACTCGGGCCTTTGTACTCGTTGGTGGTCTCCAGGTACTCCTGGAACAGGCGCTTGCCGATCGGCTGCTCCACGCAGATGCTCTTGAACTGCAGATCCAGGGTTTCTCGCAGGTCTTCGCACACCGTGATGTGCGGGAGCTTGAGTTTGGCGTGGTATTTCTTGTCCCGGTTGGCTGCCGGGTTGGCGGACCCGTCGAAGCTCCCGCGTGCCGAGATGTACGCCGAGTTGGCCACCACCGTAGTCAAGCCTCCGATGTCCATGACGAGGAGAAGAGCTGAGCGAGGACTGAGAACGAGACGATGGAGTCACAGCGAGAGCATCGGAGCTCAGCGCCGGGAGACTGGAGGAGTTCGGTTAGATCATCTGGGGGTTCGGGAGAGGATCCGGTGTCTGAGGGAGAAGGGAACGATAAGCCCTGACACACACACACACACACACACACACACAGAGATCTACCTGACTCAACATCTTTCATAAGGGTTTATCCTCTAACTCCATAATACCTTCCTCAGGTTAAAACCCTTCACTGATGGAGGAACTCACTCGCTGGGTAATAAACCCCTGAAACAAGAAAATATTGATGATTATTATCAGATGTTAAGCCTTTAATAAACATGAAAAGCTGGATGAAGATGTTCATGCTGTTAGATGGCCTTGGTTAGTCCAGCTTAATTAAAGACCATCAGCGTTTATGTGGAGATTTTAATGTGTTTTAACTCAACCTACTTACTTTTGTTTATAGTTGAGCTGTTTGCTTCGTAACAAACATTAATTCACACAAAAAAAATACATTTTATTTGCAATGCACTTTTCTTAAGCACTCGAAACGCAAAATAAACACTGAATATTAATATTTTTACACTAAAATAACACAAAATACAGAGTTTTGAGATTTTACTGTAGTGAAACTCCAGCTTTTAATGTTGTTTATGTGTCTATGTGGTGTTTTTAATATGCTTTAATAACACAAATCATGTGTAAATTCATAAGTCGACAGCATTGCTGAGTATTTTCTGCTTAAAACTGCAGTGAACCAAAGACAGTCTCAAAAACACTGAAATCGCTGGTGTTTCTGACGTCACAAACTACCTTGACCAATCAGATCAACGTGTGATCGTCAACCAGTGGATCTCTGAGTGAGTGAATGAGTGGAGGCGGGGCTCATTTACACATCCAACAGCGTATACTAAATTTTTTTTTTTAAATAAGTCATTTTGGTAATCAAAGAAGATCAGAAGAGAAAAGGTTCTGGAAAGCATCAAGATGAGGGTCACATTTATTGTTGTTCAATGGATTTTCATGCGTCAAATCCAGATATTTCAATAGGAATGCAGACAATTGGGAATTATGTGTGAAGGTGAAAGATTTCGTATCGGTCTCAAGTTGGTCACACAAATATTTCAACATTATATACAGGGGTTGGACAATGAAACTGAAACACCTGGTTTTAGACCACAATAATTTATTAGTATGGTGTAGGGCCTCCTTTTGCGGCCAATACAGCGTCAATTCGTCTTGGGAATGACATATACAAGTCCTGCACAGTGGTCAGAGGGATTTTAAGCCATTCTTCTTGCAGGATAGTGGCCAGGGGCCTCATTTATAAACGTTGCGTACGCACAAAAGAAGGCGTACGCCGCTCTCTACGCAATAATTGGTATTTATAAAAAGCAAACTTGATGGGAAAATGTGCGGTCCTTCACGCAAGCTCTGACCCAGGCGTACGCACAAAAACGGGTGAAATGAGAAATGGCGACACCGTCGGCAGATGGAAGAAACACGTGAAAGTGTGTGAAAGTGTAGACCGTTGTGTTAAAGAAATGGCAATACTGTCTCTCATAAATAAAATGAAGACTTCACAAAGCAAGCATTACAATTAACAGCCTACTACACGAACACCCGTTTGATCGATCTGCAGTGCAAAACAAACAAAATCAAACGAAGATTACAACAGAAATGCAAATTAACACATATTTGCAAAAAGAAAAGTGAAATATGTTCTGCAATATATTGGCATGTTATGCAATTCATCCTCATAACACATGCCGACGAGATCCTCAGATGCAATCAAATGGATGGTAATAAAATGCCATGATGCCATCACAATAATGGAGCGCTAGACGCTTTTTTGCATCGACTTTGATGTCCGACCATTTCTGTTTTATTTCGGCCACGGTCCGAGGTTGTGAGGCTGCAGCATTAACGGCGTCTGCAACCTTTTGCCACTCAAGTGCCTTTTTGGCATTAGTAATGTCCACACTGTGCCCTCCAAACAACATTACTCCTCTTTTCCACCTCGCCAACAATTTCTACTTCACATTGAGTGAAGTTACGTTTCTTGGTTTTCCTCTCTGTTTTGCCATGATTTCACAATCGATGAATATTAACTTTTAGGCGTTTCGCGGACTATTTATGGGCAACTATGGGCGTTTCATGGACTATTTATGGGCAACTATGGGCGTTTCACGGACTATTTATGGGCAACTATGGGCGTTTCACGGACTATTTATGGGCAACTATGGGCGTCACATGAAGCCGCAAAAGCTGCGCTACATTTAGAATTGATTGTGATTTATTAAGGGAAAAAAGCGTAGGATGTGCGTGCGCACAGTTTTATAAATCCGAATATTTCTGTGCGTACGCACGTCCTATGTTTCATCCGTACGCCACTTCTGACGCAAATCCTACGCAAAGTTTTATAAATGAGGCCCCAGGTCATGACGTGATGCTGGTGGAGGAAAATGTTTCCTGACTCGCTCCTCCAAAACACCCCAAAGTGGCTCAATAATATTTAGATCTGGTGACTGTGCAGGCCATGGGAGATGTTCAACTTCACTTTCATGTTCATCAAACCAATCTTTCACCAGTCTTGCTGTGTGTATTGGTGCATTGTCATCCTGATACACGGCACAAAACTGTGCTCTTACCCTGCTAATTGGACCTTCACAGTCTGCTCTTATTGGTTCAATGTGCAATTAATGAAGATTGGCCACCAGGCTGGACCAATTTAGCCATGAAACCTCCCACACTAAAATGAGAGGTGTTTCAGGCCATGTCCACACTAATACGTTTTCGTTTGAAAACGTATATTTTTTTCTCCGTTTTGGCCTTCCGTCCACACTGAAACGGCGTTTTAAGTCAACGAAAACGTAGCTTTTGGAAAACGCTCTCCAAAGTGGATAAATTTGAAAACTCCGTTTTCGCGTTGTAGTGTGGACTGTGAAGCCGGAGGTATTTGAAAACGATGACGTAAGTTTAGTCATGTGATCCATGTTGTACCAATAGATGTTTACCGGTATTGTGCCTGTTATGTGCTATTCACTTTCACACTGTTGCTAAAATATGTTACTTTGCACACTCTTCATATCACAGTACTGCACAGATGACAGAAAATGTACTCACATTTGCTGTCCTGCGTCAATACAGGAGAGCAGTCGCGTTTTAGACCAAACATATGGTGACTGAGTGCGACCTGGACGCATCAGTGAATGGTGAGATATTTTGCTAAATAAAATTATCATGTTAGAAGAATTGCGCGATATTTCTTTATTTTTCCATCTGTCAGTGAGCTTTTGTGAGGTTTCACGCATGCGCAGTAAGGTGAATTTATAAGTTTCTCATCCACACTGAAATGTCTGAAAACGCTAGTGTGGACGGAGAGCGTTTTTAAACGAAAACTCCGTTTTCAAATGTATCCGGATTAATGTGGACGTAGCCTCAGTTTCATTGTCCAACCCCTGTAGATAATGTATCATTTCCAAATTAAACATGGGCATGATTTTGGTTTTATCCACGATGAACTGACTTTCTATACGAAGAGCAGCAACAAATTATTATATTCAAAGATTATGAAGACATTTTTGATGCATAAAACATTATGAGAACATCTCAAACTCTTCCTGACATTACTAACACTATTACAGATAAGAGATCAAATGTCCCTGCACTTATTATTGAACTATATGAATCATATAATTGGCTATTTTTCTTTTATCAATCATTTAAATGAAAACGTGAGGGTCTTGGCAATGAAGTAAATTATCTTTTTAATTTACATTTTTCCCATCTCATAACTATTGAAAAAAATGTAAAAATGTAATTGCGACTTTTTATCTCACAATTGCAAATTTTACCAGAACAGATTCGATTGATTGATTGACATCTCACCATTCTGGCTTTATTGATCAGAATTGCAAGATATAAAGTCAGAATTGTGAAATAAAAAATTGCAATTACCTTTTTTATTTTTTATTCTGTGGTGGAAACAAGCTTTTATAGATATCATTTCACAGAGAGCATAAAGAATAACAACACAAGCATATACATCATTTGTTTTGTTTAATATCTATACATGAATAAGAAATCTATATTTTCTGTAGTATTTGTTACATTGTACAAAAGGGCTGGACGTTTGAGTTGTTCATGTAATGATCTCATCAAAGCTCAAACCACCCAAAAAAGCTCTAATATCAAAAATAGCTGCCTATGAGAGCCAATCACAACAAACCGGGGGGGAATTAATAAAATAAAAAATCCCCTCAGCGAACAGCGATAAAGCCTTGTGTAACTGAGATTCTGCACACACACACACACACACACACACACACACACACACACACACACACACACACACACACACACACACACAGCGCTGAAGTCACAGCAGCACACACACACACAGCGCTGAAGTTACAGCAGCACACACACACACACAGCTGAAGTTACAGCAGCACACACACACACACACACAGCGCTGAAGTTACAGCAGCACACACACACACACAGCTGAAGTTACAGCAGCACACACACACACACACACAGCGCTGAAGTCACAGCAGCACACACACACACAGCGCTGAAGTTACAGCAGCACACACACACACAGCGCTGAAGTTACAGCAGCACACACACACACACACACAGCGCTGAAGTTACAGCAGCACACACACACACACACACAGCTGAAGTTACAGCAGCACACACACACACACAGCTGAAGTTACAGCAGCACACACACACACAGCGCTGAAGTTACAGCAGCACACACACACACACACACAGCTGAAGTTACAGCAGCACACACACACACACACAGCTGAAGTCACAGCAGCACACACACACACAGCGCTGAAGTTACAGCAGCACACACACACACACACACAGCGCTGAAGTTACAGCAGCACAAAGACGATCAGTCGAGCTCATCTGCTCATAAGCTGCTGAGATAACACACTGAGCTGAGGCATTATGGGAATCCTCACAGCAGGATCACAATATTGAGTTTCAAACAAGAACTGGGCAAACAAAAGGGAATCTGCATAATATCACCGGATCCGGAGCCGAAGCAAATCCATCCAAACAGAACCGCTAATCATCATCATCATCATCATCAAAGTCTTCCTCATCCTCCTCTTCTTCATCCTCCATGTGTGATGAGGGCGTCTCGTCTCGGGAGCCGTTTGAGCTGGACGGGCCTCGGGCTCTGCCGGATCAGAACAGCTCATGTTCACATACACTACACACACACACACGTCAATAATACACTGATCAACTTAAAAACATCATGTGATACTCACGGGGCCACATGGGAAAGCTTCCCGATCAGCTGGTTAATGGCACCCTGCGCCATCTCTACAACAGATAAACACTCATGAACGGTCAAGCACGCACACACTCTCTCTCTCCTCTCTCTCTCTCTCTCTCTCTCTCTCTCTCTCTCTCTCTCTCTCTCTCACACACACACACACACACACACTCCTCTGACCTGTGAGGTAGGGGGCTGCAGGGCTTTAGAAACGATGGTTCTGGCGATCTCTCACACACACACACACACACACACACACACACACACACACACACACACACACACACACTCAATAACCTAGAATACTGTCTAACACTTGATGGCTGCTCTGTTAAGTCTTCGACGTTAGTTAGGAACCTGGGTGTGCTCTTTGATACCAATCTTTCATTTGAAAGTCACGTGTCTAGTATTTGTAAAACCGCATTTTTCCATCTTAAAAATATATCTAAATTACGTCATATGCTCTCACTGACAAATGCGGAACAATTAGTTCATGCGTTCATGACCTCAAGGCTAGATTATTGTAATGCTCTACTGGGTGGTTGCCCTGCACGCTTATTAAACAAACTACAGCTAGTTCAAAACGCAGCCGCTAGAGTTCTTACCAGAACCAGGAAGTATGACCATATTAGCCCGGTTCTGTCAACACTGCATTGGCTGCCTATTAAACATCGTATAAATTTTAAAATATTGCTGATTACTTACAAAGCACTAAATGGTTTAGCTCCCCAGTACTTGAGCGAGCTCTTAACGCATTATAGTCCTTCACGTCTATTGCGATCTCAAAATTCTGGCCAGTTGATAATACCTAAAATATCAAAATCGACTGCTGGCGGTAGATCCTTTTCCTATTTAGCACCAAAACTTTGGAACAATCTTCCTAACACGGTCCGGGAAGCAGATACAGTCTGTCAGTTTAAATCTAGACTAAAAACACATCTCTTTGGCTTAGCATACACATAACACATTATAGATTTCTATAATTCAATGTTAGGCTGCATAGATTAGATCAGCCGGAACCGGGAACACTTCCCATAATTCCTGATGTACTTTGTACATCATAAGAAGGATGGCGTCTACGCTAATATTAGTCTCTCTGTTTATCCCGAGGTTTACCGCAGACCGCCGGATCCAGGGCATATCCAGATCTGATGAAGGACCATCACATGGACACGTCGACACGCATTATCAGGGCTGTGAAGGCCCATGGACACCTCACCACTCATCTCCTCACCGGCCGGATGACCCAACCCAACCAGATGAACTGGATAATATCGTGAAAGTTCTGATCCCATCTGACTCCTGGCATTATGCTGCCTAACTCATAATCATACACTGTTCATTCGTTGGCCAAAGGAGGACTGGCCCCCCGACTGAGCCTGGGTTCTCCCAAGGTTTTTTTTCTCCATTCTGTCACCTGATGGAGTTTTGGTTCCTTGCCACTGTTGCCTTCGCCTTTTGGCTTGCTTAGTTGGGGACATTTAATTTTCAATTGAACAATACTATTACAACATTGTTTTCCTGTTATCTCTGTAAAGCTGCTTTGAAACAATTTGTATTGTAAAAAGCGCTATATAAATAAAGGTGACTTGACTTGACTTGACACACACACACACACACACACACACACACACACCTGTGAGGTAGGGCTGCACGGCTTTGGGGACAAGGGTTCTGGCGATCTTCATCTGCTCTGGGTTACATCGACCCGACTCCAGACCGAACGCCAGACCCAAACGCTTCAGAACCTCCACATCATCGTGGATCTCAAACATGCTGTCGAAGTTAAACAGGTACTCGAACCTGCGGAGACACGAGCGTCAGAGCGGGACATGCTCACAGACACACACACACACTCACACACACACTCACTCACACACACACTCACACACACACACACACACACACACACCACTCACACACACACACACTCACTCACACTCACTAACACTCACTCTAACTCACACTCACTCTCACACTCACTCTCACACTCTCACTCACTCACTCACACTTGCTCACTCTCACTCACTCTCACACTCACACATACACACTCTCACTTACTCACTCTCACACTCATTCTCACACTCATTCTCTCACACTCACTTTTACACTCTCTCTCACACTCTCTCTCACTCACTCACTCACACTTACTCACACTCTCTCTCACTCACTCTCATCACTACTCAATCTCACTCTCACTTACTCTCACTCTCACACTTCTCACTCTCACTCACTCACTCTCACACACTCACACTCACTCTCACACACACTTACTCACTCTCACACACACTCTCACACTCATTCTCACTACACTCACTCCTCACACTCATCTCACACATCCACTCACTCACTCACCATCATCATCAATCACTCACTCACTCACTCACTCACTTCACTCACTCACTCACTCACTCACTCACTCACTCACTCACTCACTCACCACACACACACACACCACATTGTCGTTGGAGATGCTGCAGTCGATGACGGTCCTCTTGCTGGTGTTGATGATGATGAAGGGCAGCTGGATGAGTGTTTGTGGAGAGGGAGAGCTCTTGCTCTGGCGCTCCGCCTGACGGTTGCGCTGCACCAGGTTCTTAAACGCGATTTGCTGGAAATCAGGAGAAATGAGATGTACAGGAATTATCATCCATCATCATCACCATCATAATCTTCATCATCACCATCATAATCTTCATCATCATAATCATTCATATATATATACACATATATAATCATTATTCACAATAAGACATCTGTAATACATCTTTTACATTTTATATTTAATTAGATTTTTATTAAATGCTGTTAAATAAGACATCTGTAATAAACAATTAGAGCTTCAAGTAGATGAAAATGTGCATTTAAAAAAAATTCTTTACATAAAACAATATTTGTTTATTTGTTATTGGATTTTATTTACAGCTTTATCAAATGCCGTTAAAAAAGACATCAGCAGTGATTATTGGAGCTTAAATGTGCTCAAAATATCGGGGAATTAAAAAATGTCCTTAAAAACAAAATATATATATTGTTTTATTAAATCAGATGTTGAAAAACAATTTTTTTTTGCTTTAACTGAAGTGCAAAAACAAAAAAAACTCTCTTTTGTCGTTTTACCCATCGCTCATATAAATGAGGTGGTGTGAGGTGTGGTGTATATGAAGCAGACAGGAAGTGATGCGATGAAGATATGTGTATTGTATATATAAAAACAGAGTTCTGACAGACAGGAAGTGATGCGTGTACCTGCAGTATGAGCTCCTGCAGCTGAGACTGTTTGTGTTTAATTCTCTCGAGTCGTCTCTGCCGCTCGACCTGCAGGACACACAACACACACACACACACATGAAACACTCACGCATGAACACGGCGGTGTGTCAGCACTAAACCATTGATCACAATGAAACCGGATGCGATTTGGCAAAGGCTGAGATTGTTTTATGGCAGGTTTGTAAATGCTCCATCTGAACACAATACAAACTGTATATTCTATCCCCTTACACTAACTCTACCTCTAAACCTACCCATCACACACACACACACACAACACACTAACCCTATCCCTAAACCTACCCATCACACACAACTTTCTGCATTTTTACATTTTCAAAAAACATCACTTAGTGTGATTTATATGCTGTTTTCCTCATGGGGACCAAAAAAATGTCCCCACAAGGACAAAGGATTTCAGATATTGCTATCTTTGTGGGGACATTTTGTCCCTATAATGTAGGGTTTGCCAGACGCGCACACACACACACACACACACACACACACACACACACACACACACACACACACACACACACACACAACACACACACACACAACACACACCACCAGAGGGCGTCTCAATCTGAACACCAGAGGGCGTCTCACTCACACACACACACACGACTGCATTATTGTGTGTCAGAAGCTCATCATCTCACAGGAGGAGCTCAGCTGTCACTCACTCACTCTCAAACACACACACACACACACACACACACACACACACACACACACACACACACACACACACACACACACCATCTCACAGGAGAGGAGCTCAGCTGTCACTCACTCACTCTCAAACACACACACACACACACACACACACACACACACACACACACACACACACACACACACACACACACACCATCTCACAGGAGGAGGAGCTCAGCTGTCCTGATGAAGTGAGTTTGCAGTAAAAGCGTGTTATTAAATGTCGTCTTCATAAATGCGTGTCATGTCTGGATAGATGTTTGTGTTGCTTTTTCAAACGCTGGTTATAAGCGACTGGAACTCGCAGTGTTTCAGAGTGAGCTGCTTTACTGAGACGATCATCACTGACTATCAGCCTGTGCAACTCGTTACAATCTACTCATGATCCTATAGCTCAAGTGTTAGCGCTCGCAACGCCAAGATCATGGGTTTGATTCCCATGGAAAGCAAGAACTGATAGAATGTAAACAGCCGCGTTTCCACTGCCGGGCCGAGTCGTGCTAGTGCGTGCCAGGGCCAGTCGCGTTTCCACGGTCACTTCCGGGGCCTGATCGGGGCTTACTCAGGGCCAACGGCAGGAGTTCTGGCCCGTCGAATACCTTGGGTCAAAGCGGGCCAGCTCGGGCTAGAGGCGTGGTCAAGGTAAAAGGCGGAGTTTATCGGTGTTATGGACTGTTATGATCTGAAGCAAGATGCACATTTCACTTTTTTATATTGCGCAAAATAATCGCTGCTGGAAATGGAGAATCGCCTGTACTGGTCTGTCGAAGATACCAAAGCTCTTCTGAGCATTTGGGCAGAAGAAAGGGTACAACGTCAATTTGACGGCGTGTGCAGAAACGAGGACGTTATAAAATACATCGATGCTGAACTTTCTAAGCATTTGGCGAGCAACGCTTCAAGTTCAGGAAAAAATAAAAAAGTTGCGGGCGCAGTATTGTACAAGGCGATTCAAACGCACAATGGACAAAGTGGAGCTCAGAGAAGAGGAACTTTCCATGGTTCGACTTGATGGACGGTGTGCTGGGTCACCGTGTGCTGGGTCACCATCCCTCTGTTAGAGGCGACTCGCGAGACAAGTCGGGACACTATGGCAGCCACGGCCGGTGAGTTAATATACATGCTATCTTTCTAACTTAAAAAATAAATAAATTCATAATACCCGCTGAAATGGGTTGGGTTGTATGACGTTTGATCCAGAAAGGCGTGTTAGGGGCGGGGTTTAGGGCAGCGCTGCGGGGCTACTGGCTGCTGCAGTGGAAACACAAGCCCGGTGCTTGAGGCTCGATGTTAGCACTGGCCCGACAGTGGAAACACGCTATTGTGTATCTTGAAATGCAATGTAAGTCGCTCTGGATAAAAGCTTCTGCTAAATGCATAAATGTGAAACACACCTGCAGATCCTCACACTCCTGCGCTGAGTTAGTGAATGTGACACACACCTGCAGATCCTCACACTCGCGTGTTAGTGGCTGGAGTTTAGTGAATGTGACAGCATCCTACCTCGCAGATGGACAACTCACACTCCTGCGCTGAGTTAGTGAATGTGAAACACCTGCAGATCCTCACACTCCTGCGCTGAGTAGTGAATGTGAACACACTAGCTCTCTGCGAATGATGTGAAACACACCTGCATCCTCACACTCCTGCGCTGAGTTAGTGATGTGACACACACTGCAGATCTCACACCTGCGCTGAGTAGTGAATGTGACACACACCTGCAGATCCTCACACTCCTGCGCTGATAGTGAATGTGAACACACCGCAGATCCTCACACTCTGCGCTGATAGTGAATGTGACACACACCTCAGATCCTCACACTCTGCGCTGAGTTAGTGAATGTGACACACACCTGCAGATCCCACACTCCTGCGCTGAGTTAGTGATGTGACACACACCTGCAGATCCTCACACTCCTGCGCTGAGTTCGTGGGGAAGCCGATCCACTTGATCTCCTTCTTGTCTTTAGAGATGATGTTCATGGCCATCAGGACGTTGAGAGCGTCGTAGACTCGTCTGCGGATGTTCTTCTGATCATACGCGTGCTGGAGGACCAATAACACGAGTCAGTGAGCGTGTTACATCACCCTTCAAAATGCAAGAATTGAAAATACGGCCCACGTCAATTTCACACAAAAACTCCCATATTTCACTAAAATGTTTATGCGCTCGCATGAGGAGGTATTTCAGGCAGTTCGAAAGATTTCGTGAAACTGCAATGGAAACAGTGTTTGCGCATTGACAGGTCACATGATGTACGTATGTCTGGACAGTAGAGGAGACAGCTCTTTATTAATCTCATAAAACACTGAAGTATTACAGGAATACTGGATTATAAACCACTAAGAAACGCCACAATCGAGATCTTGAAGCAGAACTGAGTGAGAAACACCCAGAAACTCCTCATACGAGCCATTAATGTTTTATAACACACACACACACACACACACACACACACACACACACACACACACACACACACACACACGTCTCCTTCCATTAATAATAATGGCTAGTGCGGTGGCTGAGATATACTTAAACATGCTAACATCCGTCGCCATAACTGTTGGAATGACTTCTGGCGAGAGGAAAAACTTATGTTTTAGTCGCATTTACATCGGTTAATGGAAACGCCATCATTTTGCAATAGTTAATTTTTTTATCGACATTTAGAAAATATCACAAACATTTTTAAGTAAATGTGACCCTGGATCACAGAGTCACGAGACACACAGGTGTGTGTGTGGCAGTAGCCATCTGTACATCGTAGCTATGGGTTAAAATTATCGATTTTTCTTTTATGCCAAAAATCATTAGGATATTAATAAAGATCATGTTCCATGAAAATATTTTGTAAATTTCCTACCGTAAATATTATATAACAAATGTATTTTTGTGAGTGGATGCTGCACAATCGAGAACATAAATGGACAAAAAAATTGTGAAACGTAAAACATAAATGCATAACATAAACGTGTGTGTGTGTGTTACTGACCGCCTCGTTCGGGGAGATGTGTGTGTGTGTGTGTGTGTGAGACTGACCGCCTCGTGCGGAGGGGGGTGTGTG
>CM070819.1:53514758-53537258 GCA_036326025.1 Chrosomus eos
CTGAACTCGGTCACCAGCTCGTCTGCCACCTCGTTGTATGACGTCACCACTTTCTTCTGCACCTTCTCACACACTTTCATGGAGAAATGCCTCAAACCCTTCCCGCTCTTATCGGCTTTCCTGCTGCGCCTGCAGAGAGCGACGGATAACATCACACACACCAACAACACACAACAACAACAACACACATCAACAGTGCTAGTGATGGGTCCTTGCATGCGTCACATGACTAATGAACCAAAGACTCGGAAGGTAAATTAAATATTTATGTTCCCTGTAAACTATCTCTGGCTGCAATTTGAATTTGTCTGTTAAAAGTATAAAATTTCAAGCCACTTAAATGAACGAAATTACAATAATAAAGATTCGTTTGATGAACGAGACTTCTCATCACTATAGATATTGATCAAAATATATATCGTTTTTTTAACCCTTAAAGACCTATACGGCCGCCACTGGCAAAAAATAACTGTTGCAAACCGATACTCCAATCCGTATGCTTTAAAAAGTTCCATAAAGAGGAGATTCACGGCTTTTCTGTGATATCGGGATAATCGCGTATGGAGGACATTCAGAAGCTCCGTAGTGAATGTGATTGCGTCATCAAGTTTTGATCAACATTGTGTTTATTATGCTTCAGTGTTCTATTACAATCTTTATATTTATTTTAATTCCTGAACTTTTTTGGACAAATCTAAATTGTCAGAAAAAAAACCAACAGCTTTTCACTGAAAATCGCCTATAATAATGTTGTCATAAATGGATATAACTTGCTCAGGGTTGTTACATGTAGTCAAAATTACATCTGGAAATGTAGAATATCCAAGTACAGCTTTCTAAAGAAAAAGGAAAAAAAACCTTCAGGAGGATTTGTTTGATTTAAGTAAAAGAAATCACTAATAATATGCTGCCGTTTTTCTTAAATCTGGTAAATTCATCCATTCTAAGACAAACTAAATGTAAAATTGGATTATTTAAATGAGATAAATTAAAACTTCAAATTCTCCTGTTTAAAATGATATATGGCACTTGATGCTGACTGCTATAATGGGTTAGAAAAACAAAGAAAAGTAGACGGTGCAGGTGCTCCAAAAATGCTCTAGGTCTTTAAGGGTTAATAGTCAATTTTGTTTATTTTAAAGAGAAATATTTCAATATTATTAGGTCTTATTTAGTTTTTTACTTATTTAGTCATTTTTCTTATTGAGCAATAATATAAGTATTCGTTTATAGTCATATTGATATATAATATAATTAATAATAATTGTTTTATTACATTTTTTATACTATTTTATAGACATATTGATACAGAATCACAGAAGTTTGGCCTGATTGTGCATCTCAACAGCAAACCCGGTTTTCTTTGTTTGTTTAATCCCATTTTTAAACCCATTTCCCCTTGGGCTCGTGCCGCCCCACAGGAACATCATGTGACCTACAGACGCTGAGCACACGTGCACTAACCCAGAGGACCAGGGCGAGGACTCGAGTGTGTTCTGGGTCTGTGGCGTCTGAAAGTGTGTGTTCTGGGTCTGTGGCGTCTGGAAGTGTGTGTTTGGCGAGCGCGGGCCGGGTAACAGGACCGTCCGCTGAGGGGTTCCCATCACCTGCAGGAACACACACACACACACACGCACGCGCACGCACACGCACACACACACACTCAATAACCTTTATTTATACAGTGCTTTATGATTTTTTTGATTATGATTCATGCAGAATTACAGGTCAGAGGTCAGACTGGATCAGAACATTCAGAATATCACAATCACTAGAGAGAGTTAGTTCTGCTCGTTTCTCCAGACGAGTGTGTGTGTGTGTGTGTGTTGCTGTCAGTAATAGGATGATGATGATGATGAAGGAGAGGCTAATCCCGCTGACTCGAGTGTTCTGGGATCCGCTTACACACTCTCACGGGTCACCTCACACAATGTTAATGGACGGCTTTATCGCCAGAGACCCAGTGAACGGGGCCAGCGAGTGTGGTCATGTGACTGCTCATGCTTCAGTAACCCATCCTTCCCTGGGTTAATGTTCATCAGAGGACCCCTCTATGACTGATGCCACACTAGAAACTGATAGTATAATGTGTAGATGTGTGTGTGAACGCACACTGAAGAGAAACTGACTTTAGGACCCAGAGGAACATCATTTACTCCATATAGAGATATAAGCCCATCTAGAGTCATCAAATATCATCTGATATTATTATATTTACACAAGAGCTCAAAGACTCCCGATGTCAGATATTTACAGCTGAATTAAAAGAGTTATGCATGAGTTATTTTGAATTTAAGTTGAAAGAATGTGGAATGTGCTTACAATACTATTTATTTATTATTTATTGATCAAATCTAGTCATTTAAAGGTAAATAAAACTAAATAACAAAAAATAGAAAAATTTGATAAAAATTAAATAAATGAAAAATGAAGTATAATTTTAGGGCTTCGGGTCATTTTGACCCGCGAGTGAAAGGTGTGTTACGGCCTCATTATGCTTCTGTGTCAGCTCTACGGCGTCGTGGACGTCATATGGTTCTGCGTCAGGTTGCGTTGCATCGCGGTGCATCTGACCAATCACAGCCCTTGCAATTTTTTGGAGGTGCACGTCGAGCTATGGCGGAGGGGTCGGAGAGGGTCTGCGGGGGTACGCCGTCGATTCGACACAGAAGCATAAAACAGGCTTTACAGAGTGAGTGAAGTTTGAGAGTTAAACATGCAGTGTGTGTGTGTGTGTGTGTGTGTGTGTGTGTGAGACTCAAACAGTGCGTGTGTAATTGAGACTCTTAGCACATGCAGTGTGTGTGTGTGTGTGTGTGTGTGTGTGCGAGACTCTTACAGTGTGTGTGTGTGTGTGTGTGTGTGTGTGTGTGTGTGTGTGTGTGTGTGTGCGAGACTCTTACAGTGTGTGTGTGTGTGTGTGTGTGTGAAAGACTCTTACGCCTGTTTCACACATACTCCGTGTGCGGTACGTATACAGTACAGGAGTATAGTGCTTTCACATATGCTGCGTTTTAGGGGTGGGGGAAATCGATACAGCATAGCATCGCGATATTTTCTGTGGCAATACTGTATCGATACACGGGCGCCAAGAATTAATCTTTTTGTGCAATATTTAATTATAAAATTATCTGTTTTACTTTCCGGTTTTCTTCATTGGTTTCTCTATTTTTCACTGCTTGAGAACATGGGTTGGATCCGAAATCGCCCCTAAACCCTTATTCACTAAGTTTGGCCTATTCCCTAAGTTTGGCCTATTGGCCTATTCCCTAACTTTGGCCTATTCCCTAACTTTGGCCTATTCCCTAACTTTGGCCTATTGGCCTATTCCCTAACTTTGGCCTATTGGCCTATTCCCTAACTTTGGCCTATTGGCCTATTCCCTAACTTTGGCCTATTCCCTAAGTTAGGCCTATTCCCTAAGTTTGGCCTATTGGCCTATTCCCTAAGTTTGGCCTATTGGCCTATTCCCTAAGTTTGGCCTATTGGCCTATTCCCTAACTTTGGCCTATTGGCCTATTCCCTAACTTTGGCCTATTCCCTAAGTTAGGCCTATTCCCTAAATTTGGCCTATTGGCCTATTCCCTAACTTTGGCCTATTGGCCTATTCCCTAAGTTTGGCCTATTTTGCCTTATTCCCTAAGTTTGGCCTATTGGCCTATTCCCTAACTTTGGCCTATTCCCTAAGATAGGCCTATTCCCTAAGTTAGGCCTATTCCCTAAGATAGGCCTATTCCCTAAGTTTGGCCTATTCCCTAAGTTAGTCCACTAATACTGTTCACTTGAAGGAGTGAATGAAAACGAGTGAGCGAATTCGGACAGCCGTTGAGCGTAAGCTGTACACGTTAATGCAGTGCAGTGTGGGACAGAGACGCGATCTGACACGCCTCCCATTATCTCACAAATGTTTATTGAAGACTTTATGTAAATCATTTTAGACTGCTCTTATGAGGACATTTGACAAAATGAACATTTTGGCATAATTTGTGTGTGTAATGATTTGTTCAAGGCCGAAAGAGAACTCGATACTGACGCGCGTCTTCTGTGTGTGTGTGTATGTGTCTGTGTGTGTGTGTGTGTGTGTAATACAGGTAGGATTGAACGGATACTGCGTAATTGCGTTTAAAAAATGTTTGTTCTTGCAGTGTATATTTACAAGCAAGTGATGAAACCGGTGTTACGACTGAACATCGTAACACCGTAACACCGACTATCGTAGCAAGCCTAGTGCTCACCATTCATGTGACCTAGGTCTCCTGTTCAGAGAATAATTACGTCCTGTCCTGTGTCCTGAATGTTCAAGAACAAGTTTTCAAGTTTTTGCACTTTAGTTAATGTGTAGAAGATAATGTTTACAGAAATAAATGTGACATTTAATTAAAGTGAGTTGAGCAGTCTTATTTTTTGTAATGCCTTTGAATAATATGGGCAACATGAAACGCAATATATCGCAGAATCGAATCGCAATACTTGCATGTATCGCAATATATTGAGAATCGCAATAATATTGAATCGTGGCCCAAATATCGCGATACTATCGAATCGTCACATTTTTGCCGATTCCCACCCCTACTACGTTTGCAGTGCGCTACTGAGCCACAGTTTCTGTGTGCCACAAAATCAAAAATGGGTAATTAATTTTGATTTTAAACCCAAACGTTAACTTTGACACTGTTTACAACATTGAAACAGTATGAAAATTAATTTTAATCATTGTGATTCTTTGTTTTACATGTAGTTTCCCTCCGCCCCCTCCCCAAAATATATATCAGGGTTTCCCATACGTTCATTTATTTGTGGCGGCCCGCCACAATATCAACGCTAACCGCCACACATTGATTTTCGATTTTTTTTTATTTAGTTTTTTTCGTATTTGATTGCAGAGCAGCGTAGTGCATTCGCGCAGCACTACCTCTCGCTTGTCCCTCTCTCTCTCTCACTCACCCGTACCTCTCGCGCTCTCTCTCGCTCAAGCCTAGTTTATACTTTCACCTGGCTCTGCAGCGAGAGCCTCCGCTGCCTGCGCGCACCTCCCCAAACAGACCAGGCGTTTATACTTGACACGCTCGCCCTTGTATTATTCTTTGAAACGACAGGAGGGGACTCGGAGTAATTGCCCTCTAAACCACCATGAATCAGCGGTGAGAAGTAGAAAGATACACAGGTGAATGCTTATTTTAGTACACTTAACCAAAACCACATTACAAAAGAATTGAGTACCGGTAGTCTAAAGCAGTAAACCTTAAGATTATAAGGCTACTTGTTACATTAGAACAAAATAAATGAATCTGAGAACATATACAACTAAATTAACAATAACTTAGCTACATATTTTCTAAATTCACTGAACATTTTCATTTAGTTTTGAGAATTTTTTTTATAAAACATGGACCATAATTAAAAGGGCATATGTCTGCTATTGTTGGCTCATTTTGTAAATTTAAGCAACTACTAGACCCACAAACTGGGTGCCGGTGTGATAAGACGTATGTGCTTGGCCAGATTCGGCTCGAAGTCGTGCATCTTCGCCGCGCGTGATGTCAAAAAGTGCCATGCACACCGCCAGGCGAAATGGGGTCTTGCGCAATGACGACCACAATGACGTCATTTTTGCCGTGCGCACCTTCGCACTCGTGCGGATGCGTCAAGTATAAACAAGGTATAAAGAAATTGTTTATTCGTTTAAACAATAAACGAATATAACTAGGGTTGCCACCTTCAGTGTGGCAAAATAAGGGACCCATTCACCCCCTGAATGGGGTGACATGCTGACTCGCGATCTCTGCAGTAGACGCGCAAGAGAGAAATGCACATTTTATACGGATTGCATAAGCAGAGAGCAGTCTACAGTCTGTTTTCTTTCGTTTTGAATTGTTCTGTTTAAAAGTAGACATGTCTGTGTAGGCAAGTACCTTATACGGCGAGTTTCGGTTCATGAGACGAGCTCCAGTTCACTCGCCGGCGCCTCCGTTTCGTTATTAACGGTATCTATCGTCTGGGTCTGCTATATTTACTTCTTATTTATTAAATCCAGGCAATTGGTTGATGAAACATTGATTAAAATTAAGATACAATTAATACAAAACGAAATTCATTTTAAAGAAAGGTTTTGTGCTTTCTGTTTGATGTCTCTGTGAAAGTTTTAAAGCAGTCTTTAGTGCCGCTTTCAGAGCGCTCACGTCCGTAACGGAGAACTGTCATCATGTCTGTAACATTGTTTTTTCCTCATAAATGCAAACACTAAAAATAAAATAAAATAAAATAAAATGAATATTTTGTTCTGTGGAGACTGAAAGCCAACTCTTCTTCATTCGGTGGGTAGTATTACTTTGGTTTGCGCAGTGTAATTCACAGAATTACTAAACAATATTTTAGGCCTATAAAATTCAGCCCGTATAAATGTGCATTTTCTAAGCTTAGAAAATGGACAAAATTCATTTGATTCTAATCATAATGTAACATTATTGCGAAATTGATTGATTTCTTAAAGAAATCAATCCCCTCTCCACTTCAACCCAGAAATAGAGTCGGTGCGGAGACGATCTCTGCACTGCTGTATACACACCGCTCCTGCAACGCACCGCCGCACCGCAGAGACTCTTACAGTGTGGTGTGTGTGTGTGTGTGAGAGACTCTTACAGTGTGTGTGTGTGTGTGTGTGTGTGTGGTGTGTGTGTGTGTGTGTGTGTGTGTGTGTGTGTGAGAGACTCTTACCACATGTGGCAGCACATGAGCGCCGGTGAGTGTTTTAGGCAGGATCTGTGTGAGAGACTCTTACATGTGTGTGTGTGTGTGGTGTGTTGTGGTGTGTGTGTGTGTGTGTGTGTGTGTGTGTGTGTGTGTGGTGTGTGTGTGTGTGTGTGTGTGTGTGGAGAGACTCTTACCACATGTGGCAGCACATGAGCGCCGGTGAGTGTTTTAGGCAGGATCTGTTTGACGGCAGAGATGGACGCCGGATGAACGGTCATGAACGACAGCACACCTGCAGCTGCGACACACACACACACACACACACACACACACACACACACACACACACACACACACACACACACAATGACGGATGAGTTATTAGTTATTAGATCAGCTGTGAGTTTACAGTCGTTCACTTACAGCAAACTTTGACTTTAAAAGCAGAAACATACGGGATAAAGAGCTTTTATTAAACGCTCTCAGCAAACATAGGATTAGTGATCGAGGAATGTTTACTAGCTTTACATATATTACAGTTTAAAAGTCTCTTCTGCTCATCAAGACTGCATTTATTTGATTAAAAATACAGTTAATACAGTGAAATATTATTATATGTAAATCATCTGTTTTCTGTGTGAATATATAGTAAAGTATAATTTATTCCTGTGATCAAAGCTGAATTTATCATCATTACTCAGTCTTCAGTGTGTTGAAGATTTATTATTTACAAAACAAGTATTTAGCCTTATAAGAATACACAATTATTTATTCTCTGTGTTTGACTTTGATTTCCTCTGTGTGCCTGTAACAAGACCTAAAGTTGAGGCAGCAGTCAACTCTATTCTAAGATTCACATGGTACAGGACCTTCACCCATCTATAGGATGTGTTACCTTCTATGGAAGATGATGTATGTATTTAACTCTGAACCCAAAAAGACTCGAGAGCGCCAGTGGCGGATGGCCAGTGCGCTCGGCTTGTTGAGCGCCGTTCTAGGAACGAGCGGCGTTCCAGAATAAAGTCTAATTGTTTCTGAATCAAAGATCTCTGCGAAGTTATTTACAGAAAAGTTTAATCCACTTCAAGTGTCACATGATCCTTCAGAAATCACTATAATATGATGATCAAGAAACATTTATGATTATTATCAGTGTTGAAAAGTTTCCTATTTTAGTGAAACTGTGATAGATTTTATTTACATGATTCTTTGATAAATAGAAAGTTCAAAAGAACAGCATTTATTTGAAATAGAAGCTTTTGTAACATTATAAATGTCACTTTGGATCAAATTAATGTGTACTTGATGAATAAAAGTATTAAAATATTGTTTTTAATCTTACCCCAAACTTTTGAACAGTAGTATATATTTGGATCACATTATTAGCATTCAAAAAAGTATATATAAATCAATAATTTCAATATATTCGTTATATTTTCAATTTTTTTACACAAATTGTAGAGTTTGAGTAGCTGTCGACTAGTTAGACCATATTAAACATTATTTTTAATCAAATGTCACTGTTGATCAACTTAATGCATCGCTGATAAAAGATATTAAAAACAATATTTTGAACATGATGGAATCGGATGTAACTTTACGGTTAGTCTGTGACTATATATCGCATTAGTCAAACATTAACAGTAATAATGTTTAGACCACAAAGTTTTGTATCCTAATTATTGTTTATTCCAGAGCTCATGGTTGACGGACGCTGATCTATGAACCCCAGCTGTCGTCGTTACCCATCATGCACTGGGCTCAGTGTGTACTCACGTTTCCCCGGAGTCTGGTTGACAAACAGCTTTATCTCTCCTTTAGTTTCTTTGAGTCCAGCCTGAGGATCAGAGAGATTATGATCTTATAAAAGAGCTTATAATCATCAAAAATGCTGGAATTATTACATAATATCGGTATCAACCAATTTATGTTCATTTTTAATGTTATCGTTATCGAATAACCCAATAAGAACAT
Source organism: Chrosomus eos (assembly GCA_036326025.1). NCBI lineage: Eukaryota > Metazoa > Chordata > Actinopteri > Cypriniformes > Leuciscidae > Chrosomus > Chrosomus eos. The sequence goes on from CM070819.1 coordinate 53,523,423, forward strand.
TTGTCTGATATATTAAAGCCAATAGTGTATTATTTCCTTCAGCTGAGACGCTTCAGATGCGACATTCAACAATATGATTATGAATTGCTTGAAATATGATTGGAATCACTTGAATAAAGGAAAATACAGTTCAGTGCAAGTCTGTCATTTAAGCTACATAATATTATAATGAGATTAACATTATATTTGTTTGTTTGGGACATTGCTTTAATGCAACTTTTGTTTTTGTAATCAGGCTTTTAAAAATTATTTAAAATTTAAGATTTATCAGCCAATATATCAGTTATCCTATTTCAAAATATAAAGATTTATCGGTTATCGGCCAATATTTTCATATCGGAAAATCCCTAAATATACATACAGTACAAGACTACGAGTGGCTGAATTAATCTTAATTTCCAGCAGAAATGACTGTTTCTGTGCTGTTATTATTTATGTCTATATATATGTGCTGTCACATCATCCATCATTACATGTGAGTTTAAAGGGTACCTATTATGGAATTTTGAAAATTACCTTTCATGTAGTGTGTAACATAGATCTAAGTGAACAAAAACATCCTGCAAAGTTTTAAATATGAAAGTTCACCGTATACAAAGTTATTATCTCTCAAAAGTAAGAGTCGACTCTGAGTCGCTGATATGAATCGATAGACGAACGATGCTTTTTCTCTAACTTTCATACGTCAGTTGTACAAGTTATTTGAATTCGACACGCCCACTCAATTGCGCGCGCCAGACGCCAGTGAAACAACATGTCGACGAGACTCTGTTCTGAAGTGCGAATCAAAAGCGAACTTTTTTTTCACTGCCCAGGGACGAGCATGTGAAGAATCTGTGGCTAGAGTTTATATTTACAACTATACCACACAAGTATAGCCACCTTGAGCTGTGTTCGCTGTCATTTTAATGAGGATTCCTTTACAAACACAAATGCTTTCATGGATTCGCGAGTCGGCTGATACTGAAGGAACGTTCAATACCAAGTTTTTTTGGATCAGCTTCCTCCTCCGAATCACAACCTGTAAGTACTAGTTAATAATTGTTGCTTTTAGTGTGTGTGTGCGTGTTGTGTGTGGTGGGGTGTGTGTGTGTGGTGTGATGTGTGTGTGTGTGTGTGTGTGTCAGTTACGCTCACGCAGCTTAGGTCTCCGATCTTGTGTGTGTGTGTGTGTGTGTGTGTGTGTGTGTGTGTGTGTGTGTGTGTGTGTGTGTCAGTTACGCTCAACGCAGCTTAGGTCTCCGATCTCTGTGTGTGTGTGTGTTGTGTGATGTGTGTGTGTTGTGTGTGTGTTGTGTGTGTCAGTTACGCTCAGCGCTTAGGTTCCAAGCTGTGTTGTGTGGTTTTTTGAAATATGTAAAATGTTTGTCGTTGTTATTGGAGTTGTCATAAAGAATAGAGCGTATTGTAGTTTAAAGCTTATGGGTTAACGCGAAAATAACTGAGTGGGTCGTCTGACAATCACCGCAATTAGCGTCACGTAAAGGCGGGTTTGAAAATGAGTCGTCAAACGAATCATTTGGAATCGCTGAGCAAATCAGGTAAAAATAATGCATATTATAAGACAACAAAGTGTTTTTGTCATGCAGAACAATATTAGGAACATTTTAAATGCCATAATAGGTACCCTTTAATGTTTTCCCCCTCGATGCAAACGAGATATATAAAACATAATGGTAAACTAGTCTGGACAGGGAAATATGGGCTACAATAAACACATGTGTGTGTCTCTAATATAGTGAAGTGTGTGTTTCTTACATCTTTAGCCATGATGGAGAGCTGAGCGTGTGGCCAGTCTTCACTGAGACGCCAGTTCTGCTGAAACACACAAATAATAAACTCGTTACGCTGTAAAATAATAAACTTTTCTCCTCTATTGTGTCGTATATCAAGTGAAACGCTTCTGGAACAAGAACACATGTGGGCGGGGCTTGAGTGTGTCTGTGGGGAGTTGATTGGATGGTTCCCAGCAAACACAGAACGTTCCCGAATTGTCCCATGTGGTTATTTTTTTGGGAACCAAACAAGAACGTTATAGGAACGTTCCATGTAGGTTATTTTTAGGTTCCATTTTTATAATGTAAGGAGAACGTTCCGGGAACGTTCCCCTAACCTTAAGGGAAAGTTCTAGGAACGTTCTGGGAACCAAAAAATAACGTTCCCAGAACCTAAATTTGTTTGCTGGGTTGTGGTTTGCTATTGGCTGATCTCATGTGAGTGACAGGTTATAGCCCCGCCCTTGCGCCAGTAGACACGTCATCAGAGAGGAAAGTTATTCTGATTCAAGATTACAGTGAACAGTCAGATATTATGAACTTACATAATACATGTTTAATTAATCCATGTGTATTGGGCTAAGATTTATATTTATTAAATTCTGTCCACACATATAAACAACAACAAAATTAAAGTTGCACTTAGTCCGTTTCCACCACATATGAAAAAATTGCTTTAGTAAATCTTAATTATGTTTTATTCACATATAAAGTAATATTAATTACATATCTGAAAGAGGCTGTCATCATTTCTACGTATTTATGTCATGATTATATACTTTTAAAAACGGGCTGTTCGGAGAGCGACGCGAATCATCATCGCATCGCGATCCTCGCGCTGTTGTTCGCGTCAGCTCGACGCTGCTAACGCTAAGCTAACCTAACCTAGCGAGCTAACGCTTCCACTTACCTCGCACATACACACAAACTACCTAACATACACTGATTTGTCTTACCTTAACTATCCCGCTCACATCCGCGTCATAACTCGCGCTGATATTTACAGTAAGTTGGGTAAAAGTCTGTATTTATCGCGCGCGAGAGACTTTAGCTATTACTACACCGCAGTCAGTCAAACTGAGCTTGGCGGCCTCCCGTGAGCGCGAGTCCTGATTGGGTACACGCGGTGTGACGTCAGCGCGCGTTCACAACTCCACTTGGAAACCCGAGTCATCTCAGCGAATCGGTTCACAAATGAATCACTGATTCACTCGAATTTTCGCCACAGTTACTAGTTATTGTAATATGTTAATGTTTTGCCAACATTGTGATACACAACCAAGCTAATGAAGCTAATTTGAAATTGAAAAAAAAGAAAAAAAATAACTATCATAACGGTTTTATTAACATAGTATTTATATGGTATATATATATATATATATATATGTTTTAGCGTATAGTGTTTTAGTCAAGCCAACAAAGACGATTACCTCGATCAAAGGTAAGAATGATCTTTCATTTGGACTATGGAATATTCGATCAATCTCTGATAAAGGTCCTTTCGTGAATGATCTGCTGCTTGATCGTAAGTTCGACTTTCTTTGTCTTACTGAGACTTGGCAAAGAAGCAATGACTTTTACCATTTGAACCACTCTGTTCCTCCTGGATATGCTTTTATCTGTAAACCACGCACTGTTGGTCGGGGCGGGGGGCTTGCAGTACTATACAAGGAAAAATGGAAAGTTACAACTCTTCCAGAAACTGATTACACTTCCTTTGAATCTGTTGCTTTGCAAATCAATGGATTCGTTCCAACTATCATTGCTATCGTATACAGGCCTCCGAAGGCAAATTCTGTATTCCAACAGGAATTTTCAACATTTTTAACTTCTCTTTGTTCATTGTCTCCAAACGTGGTTGTGGTTGGTGATTTTAATATCCATGTGGATAATACAGAAAATTCATGTTCTAGAGAGTTTTTATCGTGCCTAGATAGTTTTGGCCTACAGCAATTTATCAATGTCCCAACTCATTCAAAAGGTCATACTCTTGATTTGGTCTGCTGTTCAGGTGTGATTCCTGGAAATTGCACTACTTCTGACTTATCGCTGTCAGACCACTTGCTGGTGTCTTTCAATGTCTCTTTACCTGTGTTTAAGCCTAATTTGAGTCGTACAATCACATTTCGCAATATTAAGAACATTGATCCCTCAATTCTTGGGGAATGTTTGTCCACACTTCCCTACAAAGAGCATTCATGGAATCTTGATGATTTAATCCAGCATTACAATGACAATCTTCAAATGATCCTCGACACTTGTGCCCCATTGAAAACCAGGAATGTTTCGTTTGTCAACTCTGCACCCTGGTTTACATCGGATCTTCGTCTGCTAAAAGTCAAGGGGCGTCGTTTAGAACGCTTGTATTCCAAGACTGGACTTGTAGTTCATAAAGATTTGTATGCTGATCACATGCAAGTTTATAAGACTGCACTTTCCACAGCGAAATCAGATTATTATGCAGGTTTAATTGGATCTGGTGTAGGAAACCAAAAATCTCTATTCTCTGTGGTTAACACTATTTTAAAGCCACCTGAGTGTTCTAACTGGCATAGAAACTCTACAGAACTGTGTGAAGCATTTTTGCTCTTTTTTAATAAGAAAATTGAACACATCCACCACCAATTGGTTTCACCAAACACTGATTGTAACATAACTCATTCTAGCTTCGTGCCATCTCCCTTATTTTCATTTTCTGCTTTTAAAATTCCAACAGTTGAGGACATTTGTTCCATTGTACAAAAATCTAAATCTGTCACATGTCAACTGGATCCATTACCGACTCACTTGGTTAAAGCTGGTTTATCATTCCTTTCCTCTTTAATCACTGATATTATGCATACATCACTTCTTACTGGTACTGTCCCCACTGCACTTAAAACTGCTGTTATAACACCTATTCTTAAGAAACCTGGGACAGACACAAAGAATTTTGAAAATTTTCGACCTATTTCTAATCTGCCGTTTCTGTCAAAAATCCTGGAAAAAATTGTTGCTCTTCAGCTCCGTGAACATCTCTCTTGCAATAGTCTATATGAGCAGTTACAATCGGGGTTTCGTGCTTTTCACAGTGTTGAAACTGCACTTGTAAAGATTTCAAATGATCTATTACTAGCTGCTGATGCTGGTCTTTTATCAATACTTATACTTCTTGACCTTAGTGCAGCATTTGACACCATTTCACACCCCATACTTTTGAGCAGGCTGGAATCCATTGGAATTACTGGTATGGCTTTAAGCTGGTTTCGTTCTTACCTCACAGATCGCATTCAATTTGTACAACTTAAACAGTTTAAATCAAAACCCACTCTTGTTGTCACTGGTGTTCCCCAGGGTTCTGTTTTAGGACCTCTTCTGTTTATTATTTATATTTTACCTATTGGCAACATTTTTAGGAAATATGATATCCATTTTCATTGTTATGCTGACGACACCCAACTTTACCTGTCTTCTAAACCTTCTTCAAAGTTTCCCTCTACTTCTCTTGGTGAGTGTTTAAGTGAATTAAAAAATTGGTTTTCTAGTAATTTTCAAAAATTGAACAGTAATAAAACAGAGATTCTTCTTGTTGGTTCAAAAAATACAATAAGTAAGTCTAATATTTCTTCTATGGTAATAGATAACTGTTCTGTTCTATTATCGAATCAGGTCAAAAGTCTGGGTGTCATTCTTGACACAACTCTGTCTTTTGAATCTCACATAAATAGAGTTACCCGTTCTGCATTCTTTCATATTCGCAATATAAATCGTTTGCGTCCAGTCCTTTCACTCAAGAGTACTGCTACGCTTGTGCATGCTCTTGTAACATCAAGAATCGACTATTGTAATGCTTTGTTTTATGGGCTTCCTTCCAAATCTCTTCATAAATTACAGTTAGTACAAAATGCTGCAGCTCGAGTCATTACCAAAACTTCCACATTTGAACACATTTCTCCTATTTTACGGAAGTTGCATTGGCTCCCAGTTAAATTCCGTGTAAATTTTAAAATTTTACTTTTAACTTACAAAGCACTTAACAATCTGGCTCCTTCATACCTTCAAGATCTTCTTCATATACACACTCCTTCCCGTACTCTAAGATCTGCTTCTGCACTTACACTTGTTGTGCCACGCACTCGGACAACTTCTATGGGGTCACGAGCTTTTGGCTATGCTGCTCCACATTTATGGAACTCTCTTCCTGTAGAAGTTCGCAACAGTTCTAGTCTCTCAGTTTTTAAATCTCGTCTTAAAACGTATCTGTTTAGGCAGGCTTTTATGTGATTTAATGTTTTTTTTTTTTTTTTTTTTTTTTTTGCTGTACTGGTTTGATTGTCTAATGTCTTTTTTATGAATTTTGTAAGGTGTCCTTGAGTGCCATGAAAGGCGCCTTTAAATAAAATGTATTATTATTATTATTATTATTATATATATATATATATATATATATATATATATACACATTAAAATCATATTAGCAAAAAGAGTCTTAAAGCTCAATCAGTGTGAAGGAAATCCCATAGTAAGTTGTGTATGCGTATGTTAGGTTAAGATATGGTTAATGTAGTAATTAACTTTTATAAGGCCAGGCAGATCTTATGGTTAGGGAATCGATTCGAATGAATGATTCATTGACTCGCACAGCTCTCGGTCTGAACTTTGCATTTGGTGTTAATTCTGCTATTAATTTTACTCAAGAACCCTGTATATTTATAAATGCAGTTTTAGTTATGGATGTGATGATTATCTGTATATCAATAACAAGCGAATGAGCTCCTGTCGTTACTGACCTGATTAAAATACTTTGTTTATGAGGTATTATTATTATGCTGCCTTCACATGCTATCGGAATTATAAATACAAGTTTCCTAGTTAAAAAAAGGCCATGAGCGCGTTCTCAAGCTCGTAATCGCGATTTCAGAAGTGGGAAGTTTCCGATAGCACGTGAATGTGGAAACATGTCTGTAATTCACACACGCACATCCAGAATTATGGCATTTAGGCGTTTTTAAATGCAGGTTGACAATTAAACACTGCTGGGTCATGTGAAAGGCATTTTAAAACAAGTTTGACCATAATGTTGACTCAATGTGTAGGCTATGTCTGGTTTCGTATTTCTGCCACAGAATAAAAAACAAATCATGCTTTGGTAAATCTTAATTATGACAAAGAAAAAAAAAAGAAGTAAAAATTAAATATAATTAAGATTAATTATATCATTAAGTCATAAATAAATATGAGGGGGAAAAGGTCATAATTATGAACATACTAAGTCATTATTATGAGAAGGCATAATTATGAGATTAAAAAATGAAATTGTGACATACCAAGTCATAATTATAAGACAAAAATACATAATTATCAACATACTAAGTAATCATAATTATGAGAGAAGACATAAATATGAGATAAAAAGTAATAATTATGAACATATTATTATGAGATAATGTATAATTATGAGATTTAAAATATAAAAATATTACAAAGTAAAAATTACGATCATAACATTTAATTTAAAGTCATAAATATGAGATAAGTAGTCATAATTATGAACATACTACAGCATTATTATGAGACAAGGCATAATTATGAGATTTAACCAACTGAAATTGACCTTAAAATTCAATTGACATACTAAGTCATATTTATGAGACAAAAATTCATAATTATGAACATTCTAAGTAAACATTATTATGAGGGGTCATAAATATGAGATAAAAAAAATCATAATTATGTCATTATTATGAGATTAAAAAGGTGAAATGACAAAGTAATAATTTGCATCTTAAAATTTAATTATGACATACTAAGTCATAATTATGGGATTACATTTTTTTAATCATGACACTAGAATTTAATTATGAGATAAAAAGTCGTAATTATTAACATACCAATTTATTATTATGAGATTAAAAAGACAAAATGATGACATCAAAAATTTAAATTATGACTTATGACTCCTGATTTAAAAAAAACGTGATGGTTTTAGGTGTAAATGAGCTTCCATATTTGGCCCTGCGTATAATCTGTAAATTCACAACCATGTCTCATCTCTACATCATTCCACATCAGAAACACAGACACACAGAAGTGAAGTTTTTAATGGTATTGTTTGCTCCTAGAGAGAATCAACAGTGGAGGAATGATTGATAACTCAGCTGATTTGTGAGTAACGTAAGACCCGCCACCGCGAGCACGAGTTTAACGCACAGAACCGCCTCTCATCGGCTCATTTCAAGGCACGCATTACACAAATAAATAACGTTTGGTCATACATAACATTATAGCAGACATAAAGACACATTAGAAAAGTTGTGCGTGAATATATTAAAGGAGTCGTTCACTTCAGAATTAAAATCTCCTGATAATTTACTCTCCTCACGCCATCCAAGATGTTCATGTCTTCTTTCTTCAGTCGGAAAGAAATGAAGGTTTTTGAGGAAAACATTCCAGGATTTCCTCCATATAGTGAGTGTGACGTCTCGACACGATCCCAGCCGAGGAATAAGAGTCTGATCTACACAAACCAGCGGACATTTATAACAAAATAATCATTTATATACTTTTATAACCACTAATGCTGGTCTAGCTCTAGCTGTGATGCGACACACATTACATAATCAGGGTGAAAGGTCAAGCTTGACATAGGCGGAAGAACAGATCCAGTTTACAAAGCGAACGTGCAAAGACTAAATCAAACGCCATTTACAAATAAATAAAAGGTAAAACAACGATGTCGGATGATTTTGAAGTTGGAGGAGAAAATGAAAACGAGTTTTTCGCCCTTGCCTACATTTCAGAACAGGAACACGCTTGACCTTTCACCCTGATGACGTAATGTGTGTCGCATCACAGCTAGAGCTAGACCAGCATTAGTGGTTATAAAAGTATATAAATGATTATTTTGTTATAAATGTCCGCTGGTTTGTGTAGATCAGACTCTTATTCCTTGGCTGGGATCGTGTTGAGACGTCACACTCACTATATGGAGAAAGTCCTAGAATGTTTTCATCAAAAACCTTCATTTTTTTCGACGGAAGAAAGAAAGATGTGAACATCTTGGATGACATGGAGAGAGTAAATTATCAGGAGATTTTAATTCTGAAGTGAACTACTCCTTTAAATGCTGTACTTGATCTTGATTATTTGCCCTTGTGTTTCTCACAGCATCAATATGATGCATTAGTTTGCCGTGAGCGTCTCCAGAGACTGTTTGTCTCAGGTTAGTGTTTGGAGAGTCTCAGGTGAGTGTTTGGGTGAGTGTTTGGGTGAGTGTTTGGTGAGTGTTTGGAGAGTCTCAGGTGAGTGTTTGGAGAGTCTCAGGTGAGTGTTTGAGAGTCTCAGGTGAGTGTTTGGAGAGTCTCAGGTGAGTGTTTGGGAGTCTGAGGTGAGTGTTTGGGTGAGTGTTTGGAGAGTCTCAGGTGAGTGTTTGAGAGTCTCAGGTGAGTGTTTGAGAGTCTCAGTGAGTGTTTGGAGAGTCTCAGGTGAGTGTTTGGGTGAGTGTTTGGGAGTGTTTGAGAGTCTCAGGTGAGTGTTTGGAGAGTCTCAGGTGAGTGTTTGAGAGTCTCAGGTGAGTGTTTGGAGAGTCTCAGGTGAGTGTTTGGGTGAGTGTTTGGGTGAGTGTTTGGAGAGTCTCAGGTGAGTGTTTGAGAGTCTCAGGTGAGTGTTTGGAGAGTCTCAGGTGAGTGTTTGGGTGAGTGTTTGGAGTCTCAGGTGAGTGTTTGGAGAGTCTCAGGTGAGTGTTTGAGAGTCTCAGGTGAGTGTTTGGGTGAGTGTTTGGAGAGTCTCAGGTGAGTGTTTGGAGAGTCTCAGGTGAGTGTTTGAGAGTTCAGGTGAGTGTTTGGTGAGTCTTAGGTGAGTGTTTGGAGAGTCTCAGGTGAGTGTTTGGAGAGTCTCAGGTGAGTGTTTGGAGAGTCTCAGGTGAGTGTTTGGAGAGTCTCAGGTGAGTGTTTGGGTGAGTGTTTGGAGTCTCAGGTGAGTGTTTGGAGAGTCTCAGGTGAGTGTTTGGTGAGTGTTTGGGTGAGTGTTTGGAGAGTCTCAGGTGAGTGTTTGTGGGAGAGTCTCAGGTGAGTGTTTGGGTGAGTGTTTGGGGAGTCTCAGGTGAGTGTTTGGGGAGTCTCAGGTGAGTGTTGGAGTTTTGGAGAGTCTCAGGTGAGTGTTTGGGTGAGTGTTTGGAGAGTCTCAGGTGAGTGTTTGGAGAGTCTCAGGTGAGTGTTTGGAGAGTCTCGGGTGAGTGTTTGGAGTCTCAGGTGAGTGTTTGGAGAGTCTCAGGTGAGTGTTTGGAGAGTCTCAGGTGAGTGTTTGGAGAGTCTCAGGTGAGTGTTTGGGTGAGTGTTTGGAGAGTCTAGGTGAGAGTCTCAGGTGAGTGTTTGGAGAGTCTCAGGTGAGTGTTTGGAGAGTCTCAGGTGAGTGTTTGGGTGAGTGTTTGGAGAGTCTCAGGTGAGTGTTTGGAGAGTCTCAGGTGAGTGTTTGGAGAGTCTCAGTGAGGTTGGTGAGTGTTTGGAGAGTCTCAGGTGAGTGTTTGGAGAGTCTCAGGTGAGTGTTTGGGTGAGTGTTTGGAGAGTCTCAGGTGAGTGTTTGGAGAGTCTCAGGTGAGTGTTTGGAGAGTCTCAGGTGAGTGTTTGAGAGTCTCAGGTGAGTGTTTGGGTGAGTGTTTGGGTGAGTTCTCAGGTGAGTGTTTGGAGAGTCTCAGGTGAGTGTTTGGAGAGTCTCAGGTGAGTGTTTGGAGAGTCTCAGGTGAGTGTTTGGAGAGTCTCAGGTGAGTGTTTGGGTGAGTGTTTGGGTGAGTGTTTGAGAGTCTCAGGTGAGTGTTTGGAGAGTCTCAGGTGAGTGTTTGAGAGTCTCAGGTGAGTGTTTGGAGAGTCTCAGGTGAGTGTTTGGGTGAGTGTTTGGGTGTGAGTGTTTGGGAGTTCTCAGGTGAGTGTTTGAGAGTCTCAGGTGAGTGTTTGGAGAGTCTCAGGTGAGTGTTTGGGTGAGTGTTTGGGAGTCTCAGGTGAGTGTTTGGAGAGTCTCAGGTGAGTGTTTGGAGAGTCTCAGGTGAGTGTTTGGGTGAGTGTTTGGAGAGTCTCAGGTGAGTGTTTGGAGTCTCAGGTGAGTGTTTGAGAGTCTCAGGTGAGTGTTTGGGTGAGTCTCGGGAGGTTGGTAGTGTTGGAGTCTCAGTGAGTGTTTGGAGAGTCTCAGGTGAGTGTTTGGAGAGTCTCAGGTGAGTGTTTGAGAGTCTCAGGTGAGTGTTTGGGTGGAGTGTTTGGAGAAGTCTCAGGTGAGTGTTTGGTGGATGTTTGGAGAGTCTCAGGTGTGTTTGAGAGTCTCGGTGAGTGTTTGGGTGAGTGTTTGGAGGTCTCAGGTGAGTGTTTGGGTGAGTGTTTGGAGAGTCTCAGGTGAGTGTGGGTGAGTGTTTGGAGAGTCTCAGGTGAGTGTTTGGGTGAGTGTTTGGGAGTCTCAGGTGAGTGTTTGGAGAGTCTCAGGTGAGTGTTTGGAAAGTCTCAGGTGAGTGTTTGGGTGAGTGTTTGGAGAGTCTCAGGTGAGTGTTTGGAGAGTCTCAGGTGAGTGTTTGGGTGAGTGTTTGGAGAGTCTCAGGTGAGTGTTTGGAGAGTCTCAGGTGAGTGTTTGGGTGAGTGTTTGGAGAGTCTCAGGTGAGTGTTTGGAGAGTCTCAGGTGAGTGTTTGAGTGAGTGTTTGGAGAGTCTCAGGTGAGTGTTTGGGTGAGTGTTTGGAGAGTCTCAGGTGAGTGTTTGGAGAATCTCAGGTGAGTGTTTGGGTGAGTGTTTGGAGAGTCTCAGGTGAGTGTTTGGAGAGTCTCAGGTGAGTGTTTGAGAGTCTCAGGTGAGTGTTTGGAGAGTCTCAGGTGAGTGTTTGGAGAGTCTCAGGTGAGTGTTTGGGAGTGAGTGTTTGGAGAGTCTCAGGTGAGTGTTTGGAGAGTCTCAGGTGAGTGTTTGAGTGAGTGTTTGGAGGTCTCAGGTGAGTGTTTGGGTGAGTGTTTGGAGAGTCTCAGGTGAGTGTTTGGAGAGTCTCAGGTGAGTGTTTGGGTGAGTGTTTGGAGAGTCTCAGGTGAGTGTTTGTAGAGTCTCAGGTGAGTGTTTGGAGAGTCTCAGGTGAGTGTTTGTCTCAGGTGAGTGTTTGTGAGTCTCAGGTGAGTGTTTGAGAGTCTCAAGTGAGTGTTTTCCGGTCGGGTCGCGGGATGCAACGGATCGTAGCGGCTCTCCACAACACCGGAGCCAGGAGGAGACTGAGTGTGGTGACGCTGAGGACCAGCAGATACACCTGTGAGGAAGAGGAGGAGAGGAAGGTCTATTAATTTAATAACAAATGATCATTTCGACAAACTCGAAAATCAAAACTAACTTTAGCTGGAAACAACATTATTCAAGAACCGCTATAAAAACAAACCAATCTCTGTTACCTTAAATTATATGTTTATCTCTGTAAAGCTGCTTTGAAACAATCTACATTGTTAAAAGCGCTATATAAATGAGGATGACTTGACTTGACTATTACTGTACAATCTGCAACCAGAATAACAGCGACATCTCTTCTCTTCTCCAGCGCACTCGAGTCTGCAGCGTTTACACAGCGCTTTAACAATCTAGAGTCTCACAGCAGCTTTACAGTGATAACAGGAGATTACAGTAACAGAGAGTGTTTAGGCTTTACAGAAGATCTAGAATAAAGTTATTGTCCAGATAAAGTTCGTTTTGATTGATTCATTTCCGTTGTAAAGATCATTAGTTATTAACTTAGCGGCCGCTAACACACACCGTTCTCACAGAAAACAGAAACTTTAATGTGTTCTGGACGTTCATTTATACACAACAGTGTTCGAGCTCAAGAACACACACTTTAAAACAGGATCCAAGTTCTTAAAACATTATCATCTCTTTGCAAACTTCAAGAACGTGAATCTGTGAAACGCTGACGTGCACATGCGTATTACGTGTTTCGTCTATATATGTGTGTGTTTGTGCGCAGGCGTGTGTCTTTCTTTACAAAGCGACCTCAACAAATCACTTGTCTGGCCTTAAAAATGTATAATACAGAATCTATATAATATAGATTTTATGAAGGTAAATTTAAGACTTATTTAAGACCTTTTTAAGACCAAGAAACAGAAATTTAAGAAATAAATTGAAGGGAACTTAATAAATCAATATGTTCTCTAAATGTAAATGATAATGGAGAAACACTTCAGAGTTTGAAAATACATCTTCCAACAGATATCTGTTACTTTTTAATTCATTTTACTAAACTAAAAGAAGCGTTTTGCTCAAAGCCATTACAATATGGAAATATGTTTTACTGTACCTTCAGATCAAACTGCAAATAAAAAGATAGTAAAGATTCCTAAATTAAGATACATTTACTTCAGATGTAAAATTACATGAAATACTTTCCGCTCTGATTTAAGACCATTTTAAGGCCTTAACTTGTGGAAGTGTAAATTAAGACTTTTTAAGGCTCGCACAAACCCTGCTTCTCTGATTATGTGGGTGGGGCTATAACCTGTCACTCACATGAGATCAGCCAATAGCAAACCACAACCATCCAATCAATGCCCCACAGACACAATCAAGCCCCGCCCACATTTGTTCTTGTTCCAGAAGCGTTTCGCTCGATATACGACACAATAGAGGAGAAATTCTAATTATAATCTGAAAGAAGCTCTTTTATAAGATCATAATCTGTCTCTCAGCTTCCCTTTCATGCTGGTTTAAACAGCAGGGCATTCTGGGAGTAGCAGACACCACTGACCTCTCGAGAGATGATGCCGGCCCGGCGGGCTCGACTGCCCAGGACGAAGGAGAACTCGCTGACCTGAGCCAGTCCTGCCGACACCAGCCAGCGCATGTGCCGAGAGCCCGGCGGGAGAGCGGCCGACAGAACCAGAACCGCCATCAGGAACTGAGAACAGAACCACAGAGATCATGATCAGGAACTGAGAACAGAACCACAGAGATCATGATCAGGAACTGAGAACAGAACCACAGAGATCATGGTCATGAACTGAGAACAGAACCACAGAGATCATGATCAGGAACTGAGAACAGAATCACAGAACCACAGAACCACAGAGATCATGATCAGGAACT